>JAQFVV010000040.1:3803444-4034957 GCA_028023455.1 Epiperipatus broadwayi
AATAAGGTTTAAATAATGTTAATTCTAATAAAATAAGATTTATTTATTACATATTTTTGTGTGTGGATATTACATATATGCGTGTATTTTAAATATTAATAGTAAAGTCCGTTAAATAGATTTGCTTAAAAATTACTTTTATATTTTTCTATTAAATTTTAGTGATTAAAAGTCACATTCTTTTGGATAAATCTGGAAAGTCACGTAGGTTACTCAACAAAGGGACTTATCTTAAATTAATTTTATTTTATCGTAGTAATCCATTTGTGAATTAAAAATGGATTCTTAACAAAAGACTTAAAAGATTTATCAGAAGAGTGTATCTTAGCATCACAATAGAGCAAATTATTTTAAATGAATGGACAGAACAATGCCTGAAGCTATGGAAAGATAGAATATCCGGGAGCAATGCTAAAATAGTATAAATACTCCCCAAAAGAGAGTGATAGGAATCAGATTACTATAGTGAACGAGTTGCAGTTTGAATCTACGTCGGTATATTTTATGATTTAATGTACGCAAAAATGTAGGCTAAGGTCGGGGTGCATAGATGTACCCCGAGCCTTTCCCGGTAACATCAGTATGCTACCGTAAAACCATCTAATACCTTCTGAAATTATAAAGAGAACTATTGGTGAATGAACTTTGCTGAATAATAAAAAAATAGCTAGCTATTTCATCGATGGAATGGTGCCTCATTTCACTCTCCAAAAGAACTTGCAAGCAGTTGAAGCTTACACTTGAGAGGACTTGTTGGAAGGTAATATTACTGCCAAAAGAATTCTTTCTAAAACATATAATTCACTTTTCTTGTTTTAAATGGGTTTCGTAACATCAGTAATTAAATATTGCCACTCTATCCTAGATAAACATGTTTTGTAATATACATAATACTTATATATCTTTTGTAATTTTACTTTTGTCATTGCTCTCTATAAGATTAATTCAACTTTACTAGTTTCTCTTAAAAATGCCTTTTATATCATATTTCTTTTCTTATGGCGGTTTCCTATTATTGATTAATTTAAGATTTAAAATATTTAAGGATTTATGTGCCAATAAATCTAATTCAATGAATTGAAACCTTCCTTAAATATTTTCAATCGGCCCATGATTGATTGGTAGATTTAATACTCTCCCAAATGAATGAGTATTTGTTTAGCTCATTTTTATTCACCGAATTGGAATTACTTTATTAAATGTAATCCAATAATACATATACTTCATAATTGTGATCTGTCAATAAAATGAATATTGTATGTGTTTATTTTGTTATTAGAGCACAAAGTCGAGTTTGTGAGAAGGAAATGAATATTTATCGCAATAGATTTTAATATGCTTTGACGAGATATTAAAGAGGGTTTTAAATGAAATTTGCATTTGGGAGGTCTCTAAATAAAAGGGAGTAATTACTTTTACTGTTATTTAGTATGACATTATAGTCGTGATTGATTTATTCCAATTTGATTTTGAAGGGGTTCAAGTCGCTACGCTTGGACAATTATTTTAGTATTTAATTTAAGTGATGGACATGAATAAAGTGTCTATTCCATTAATATAGGCATTGCTGGCATAAGCAAATTATTCTAAGTTCAATGAATTCGCTATTATTTTAATAAATGTATTTTAGGAAATCTAAGCTATTAATGCGGATTTCCATTCTTCAGGATTTCCATAATCGGACAGTAAGGCTCAAGGGTGAAAAAGTCCTGACCTCATTTCTCCTTATGTCCGAGGAAGCTCTCTCTTCAGGTTGACATCTGCAAAAATACAGAGTGACCATTTTGTTCTTTAAATATAATGGCAAAATTTGCATCAATCTTATCAATGTTTTTATTCCTGCTATGTCAGTACTGCTTTCGTTCTCAAGATCTATCTATGTCTTTTAAAGTTGCCTCTTAAATCGTGGCGAAGTGAAGTAAGTCAAAATCAAAGTGATTTATTGTTTAGTTATCTCTTTTAATGTTGATAACCCACTTGATTTAAAGTGATTCCCTTTTTAACAGTGAATTCCTAAACGTATGCAACATTTTACCAACCCATGTTTTAATTATTGATTTATTTGTTAGTCGTTTCACGTTAAAGCATTATATAATTAAAAGACCATATTGTAAACATATAAATCAAATATTCATTTGTGAAATATATTATTTGGTGTTTATAAAATATTAATTTTATTAATAATAAATGAGTGCATCTAATAGCAATGAGTTATATATAGTTTACAGATCACTACCTCATTGGCACATAGATCTTCCCCGCCTATACTGAACGAAGCATTTAATTAATGTTGAATAATGTTTTCCAAATATTAGAAACTAGTAAAGAAAGTAGCTTTATTATGTTAACCAATTATGTAATTATATTAAACAGTATTGTAAAACAAACCTGTAGTCTATATTGCTTTTATTATTATTAACCCCAGATATTGTATTGCTGATTTGATGGCTTAAACGTACATACTTATTAAATTATTATCCTAGTTAGACAATTTATTGATGAGTTTGCTTATTCATTTATATATACATTCCATTAATAAAGTAAAGATCTGTGACAACAGTAGTTTTAAGTAATTTATCCGGGTTTCTCATGTAAATCTCCGTGAGCTAGCGCGCCGTACAAAATGAGTTTGGGTGTAATAATAATACTATGTACTGTGTAGATATGATAAAGGAGTTCAAAAAGAGGTAAAATGTGAGTGATATCGAAACTGACCGGTACAATATATGCACATCATATGTGTGCATTTATGTATTATTAAAGATGAATTGAATTTTTTTTTATAAGTCTATGACAATGCAACAATGATAATTTTTAAATTATTTTACAGTACATCTAAATGCAAATATATGTGTATTTTATATATTTTATATTGAATTAATAATGTATTAAAAAAATTTAATATGGTTTATTAGGTTTATTTTTTTATAAACACTAGTGTGTGCACACATTTCCCTGGCACACACCATTATGTTAAATCAGTCATATAATTATGTATTATAAAAATGAATTTCATTTACAGGTTTATGGCAATTCAATATGTTTACAAATTATTATTTTGCACATTTGTGTGTTAGATATATATGTGTTTTATGTAAATGCATTATGTGGCCTTTGTAAATGATAATGTGATATCTAATTGTATTAATTAAAATCAAAAGACTAAATTTGTATATGTATACCATAATCATCAGACTAATTTCATTTTAATTGTTATTTATAAATTGGTATTTCATTGTTAAAATTATTCCAGTAAATTGAATTAATCCTAGAATAGATATAAAACATTGTATATTAGGCTTATATCTCTTGTTCAATGTAATAGTTATAGAGATCTTGTTTCCTGAGCTAGAGTCATGCATAATAGAATATTATATGAAAAGGGTTTATGTTTATTATGATGGATATCCAGTTGATGATTATATTACTTCTCTAATGCTGGATGGTACAAAGGAGATATCCTTTAAAGTCTATGCATTAGATTTCAGTTTAATTATTTATTTAAAAAGTAAGTTTATAGTTGGCAAGTACAATAATGGTGCTAAGTGGTCAAAGAATTGTTGATGGTCAGAATGGTTTAGTATCTCACCATTATTTTATTGTTATATATTCTGATAAATTAGTACTTAAGTTTGTGTATCAAAATTAATATTTAAGTAACCTAAGCTGGCCAGGGCTAAATAATTAGCCTGGTATATAATAGACTCATTTCAAATCCAATCACAAGATTGACTGTTGAGTTATTTTTATTGTTTCTCATTTATGATGATGAATAATTATTATTTTTGTATAATGCTGGTGAACTTATAGTTACTTATACTTAATTACTTATAGTTAGTTCTGATGGTTTCCCAATGCCTAATCAATTCTCTGTACTATTTATTACACATGACTCCTCAACTGTGGGCTAATGATGATTGTGTACTTGTAGCCATAATGACAAAATGACCACTCAACTTGATCTTAAATATAATTACATGAGTGGGAAAAGTATACATTTTATGCAAAATTAATTTTAAAAATCACCATGAAATATGAGACAAGAGTGTTGATAATTATAAATTAAAAAATAGAAGTTTAATATATATTTAAAAAGTTCATGTTTAGAATTAAATAAAAAATATATGATTTTGTAGATTGTATGAAGTTTTTGACCATTGGTGTTTGTTTAGCTGGTTTTTTAGTTGTATGATGGATGGAGGACTGTGTCATTGGCTTGAGAATACAGTATTTTCAAGCAACTCCAGAAAGTGTTTTATTTCATGCATTGTTCCAATCCACTTCCTGATTTCCTATTGTTTATTATGGTGCAGTTCATATAGTTCAGCCATTATCTCATACTCTAAGTCTCAGAAAAAAGCAAGGCATAATTCTATATTTTCCAGCTCCTAACATTCAAAGGGACAAGGCATCACTTTGTTTTTTCCAGCCCCTAGAACTCAAAAGAGTAAAAGTTTGCAAGGATTTTTTGGATTATTTTATTTTGGATTAAAGTTGTGTAGTCTTTAAAGTGAGGTAGCTCTCATGTTTATGATACATTGTGTAATTATATTTCAGTACCTGAGTTCTTTATTTATCTCACAATTGCAGATTATTATTCATTCATCAGATGCCTATCAAATCTTTAAAAAAATGATGAGTATATAGTTTAAGATATTAACTTTATTTTAATTATACATATATATTACCTAAAATATTGTTAGGTTAGTATTTCATTTGTTTTTCTTTTCCCCAAAAGGAGTGATATGAGATGGTTATGTATATCATGATAAACAATCATATAGATGTGTATATGTATATATAAAGTTGAAAGAAAAATTCAAAGTAAACACAAATTTTTGTAAGTATTTTTATATTACACTGGAATAATGGTTAAGGATTAAATAATTTTGAATTTAAATTATTTTTATTATAAATTGAACATTTAAAAAGGTCTAATTAATATTTTATTAATTCTGATTTTGAAATTAAAATAAGCACATTTTTATGTTACAATAGATATACGTATAATTATAAAATTCCACTATCTATTTTGATTATATATATTTTTTTAAATTTATGCTTGAATAGTATATTTTAATTTACAAAGTTGATATTTATTAAAAAGTAAGATGAATTCAACACAAGTCAATAATCTTTTTTCAATCAAGATAAGAAAAACTTGTTTTTAATTACTTTTTTTTCATAAAATGTCAAAAAAAGATTGGGGAGCTTTGAAAGTTTTTTAGAGGTTTAAAAATTATGACAAGATTACTACTACCATGAATTAATAAATGAATGCAAGCAATAGTGTAAGTTCAACTGCTGCGACTTGATCACAATGGTAGTTTGTTTTTACATGGAAGCTATGCTTTGGTTTCCTGTAGTTCATTAGCTCATATATATTATGTACTAGCTGGTATGTCTAAAGTCAATCATATTCTAAACTAACTTGAGTTGACTGTATCTATTCTGACAATTATTGGATTATACCTTTCCTGAAGATGATAAAAAGCTAGTCTATTGTTTTAAAAGAGACCAGCTTATCCTGAGAATCTATTAGTTTGATGAAGAATTAGTTTATACATATACCATTTTCCCTATGCATAGAGAGACACAGATAAAGTAATGAGTTATATATATATATATATATATATATATATGATAAACAAAAATGCAAGTTATGCATATGTGTAACGCCATCTGTGGACATATATATATAAAGTACACACAGTAAATTTTTTAAAGTAATTTCTTTAGTGAAGATGACAATTGTATTTTTTAAATTACAAATTTGTTATAAAGTAAATAACTTTATTTAACAAAAAGTAAGATGTGTTTTCAATATAATTAGTAAACAAAATAATGCTAAAAAAACCTTTCTAGATTAGGGGGAAAGCTCACTGTAGTGTGTTTGAAGTTGTTAATGAGGAGTAGCCTGTTAAAAAAGAAAAAAAAGAAACTTTTATAAAGGATTGTCAAAGGAATAAGTATTTTTAAGAAAACTTTTACTTACCATAAATATAATATTAATAAGAGGCTAATTGAAAACTTTAATTAATATCATCTATTTTTATATATACCCACATTATACATCTGCATTTATGTATTATTAAAAATAAATTGATTTTTATAAGTCTCTGACAATTCAAACATGTTAATTTATTAAATTATTATACAGAACATGTGAGTGCCTATATATGTGTATTTTATATTTTTTACATTGAATTGTGTATTAAAAATATAATACGATTTATTGCATTTATTTCTTTTATAAATGCTAGTGTGAGAACACATTTCCATGTACACACACATATGTTAAATCAATCATACAATTATATATTATAAAAATGAATTTCATCTATAGGTTTATGACAATTCAAATATGTTCATAAATTTTATACCACATGTCTGTGTGCTCTATACACTTGTCTATGTAAACCTATTATGAGGTATTTGTAAATCACAATGTGGTAGATAATTGTATTGATCAAAATTAGAAGACTTAATTTACATGCATAGCTGTATTCTGCAAGACCTTAATGTCATTTTGTTATAAATAAATTGTTTTTTACTTCATTTAGTTTAACAATTATTTGATTTATTAAAGTTGATTTTAAAAAAAAGAGTTAAAATAATTGATTGTAATAAGCCAGGAGTACACTGTATTTTTTCATACTTGTTTAAATTATTTGGTCTTTCAATATTTCAATAGACTGTCTCATAGTCATTAAATCTTTTAAAATTAGGTAATATTTTAGTATTATCAAAGTCAAGTGTCTAACCAATCTCTAGAAAATGCAGTGTAAAAACTGATGTAAACAATTTTTGACTAAGGCAATTTTTTGCTCACTAACTCTGATACAATACATATATTTGACTGATCCGCATAACTTTTAAACATTATAAATACTTAATTTCAGAGAAATTCTAGTGTCTAAATGTAATGACTTTGGGTTTACAGAAAAATCACAATTTTTGCGCTAATGAAAAGGTAATCTTAATACAGAAATTAGATAATTATATATTAATCTTATCAGTAATCCCTTTAACATAAGGTAAAATAATTCTTTAACTTGTTGATATATTAATGTGGGTTTAATGTAATATACAATTGTATGAAATAAAAAAATATATAATTACAATAGAGTGCTAAATTAAAGATTTAATTTACAAAATCATGTTCATGTTTTTTTTTATAAATTCATTTATTTGCTGATGGTTTTTAGAAAAAAAACATTTTAAAAACTAGTAATAATAATAAAATTAGAAATGAAATATGAGAATACATGAGGATTATAAATTACTACGTGTAGTTGCAATATTTATGATTTGGAATTCAAACTCAGTTGGAATTTTTTTAGGTTCATCATCATCATCATCAACCATTATCAATTCACAGCAAGATGAAGATCTCTCCAAGTTTAATCCATCTTCTCCAATCTTTAGCTTCCCTTCTCCACAGCACTCCTGCACACTTTCTTATTTCATCCATTCCTCTCACATGTGGTCTCTTTCTGAATTTTTTACAATCTTTTGGAATCCAGTTTAATATTTCAATTGTCCATCTATTATCATCTCTTCTAGCAATATGTCCAACCCAACTCTACTTCAATATTTTATTTTTTTCAATGAGATCAATAACACCTGTTTGTTCTCTTACCCATACATTGCATTTTCAATCTCTTATTGTTACTCCCAACATACATCTCTCCATAGTGGTCTGAAGTCTCTGTATTGCTCTTCTATTAAGTGTCCAAGTCTCAGATCCATAAGTAAGAACTGGTAAAATACATTTGTTAATAACCTTTCTTTTTAAATACATAGGCATATTTCCTTTTAGTATCAAGTTTTTTCTAACAAAAGCACTCCAACAAAGTTTTTAATTCTATGATTAATTTCATCCATTATGTTAGTATCTGTATTAATAATCTGACCAAGATATTTGAAACTGTTAACTTCTTCTAATTCATCATAATCAATCTTTATTTTCATATTTTGAGCAAATTGATTAAACATTACTTTAGTCTTTAGTCCTACTTTCATCTGATAACTCCTGCAACATTTCCTGAAGTTCAAAGCATTATTTACAAAAACAACTATATCATCTGCAAAATCTAAATGACTTAAATAATATCCATTTACTTTCACTCATTTATTTCTCATTTTAATCCACAAAATACTTCTTGCAACACTGTTGTAAAAAGTTTTGGAGATATGGAGTTACCTTGTCTTACACTTTGTTGACTTTCTCAGTATCATTATGTAATCTAATTGTTGCTGTTGCATTTTTATAAATATTCCTTAAAATATGACAATATCCTGGATCTATACCTTGATGAACCAATGCTTTAATCACTGAAGAAATGTTTATAGAATCAAATGCCTTTTCATAATCTACAAATCCAAAACATAATGGCAACTCCTATTCATTTGTCCTTTCTATAACTTCTCTCAATACCTGGATATGATCTACTGTATTAAAACCACTTTTAAATCCAGCTTCTTCTCTTGATTGGTGGAAATCCAATGTTCTTTGTAGATGAGTTGTAATTATCTTGGTAAGTATTTTGTATAAAACTGATAAAAGGCTGATAAGTCTTCTTTATCACCTTTTCTAAATATTAATATTATTACTGCATTCTTCCAATCAACTGGTACATCTTTATTATTTAGACATTTGGTATATAACTTTGCTAAAAAAAATTTCTATTTCTTCACCTGCTTCTTTTAATATATCAATTAGAATTCCATCATTACCTGGAGCCTTTCCTTTGTTCATATATTTAATTGCATGTTTCACTTCTTCATTTAAAATTCTGGGCAATTCAGAAGATGTAATAGAAATAGGAGGTACTTGTTCTTTATAACTATATAATTCTTGATAAAAGTCTTTTACCCATTTCGTTATGTCATCTCTCTTTTTAGTAATAATTCCATCTTTTCTTCTTATTGCAGATATAAATTTCCTACTAATACCAAAATGTTGTATTACATTTATGAGTATTTTATTTCCTTCTACAACTTTTCTTGATAGTTCCCAGTTATAATTTGTTATATCATTTTCAACTCTTTTCTATACCATTTTACAAAATTAGAAATATTCAATTCTTTTTAAAGTATCATTTTTGTATATCTTCATATTCCTTTTTTTCTTCATAAATTCTCTAGTCTCAATAGAAATTTTATTGGTCAATTGCTGCTTTTTTCTAACAGCTATCTTTGTTGCAGTTTTTAAAAGTATATCAATTATTTTCATATTAATTTCATTCAAATCTGAATCATGTTCAAAATCTACTAATACTTGAAACTGATTTGTAAGTTCTAATTTAAATTCATTAGAATGTTTCTGAACACTAGGAATATCAACTCTAAAATTTGGTTTTTCTTAATATTTTTTGTCTTTCTAGTTTTGCATTGACACGTATCTTACATCTTACTAAGCGATGATCATTTTCTGTGTTAAATTTATTAAGAACATTACAATCTTGAAATACATATTTTCTGCTAGTCAAAATATGATCCAATTCTGCTGTATCTTTATAGCAATACTTCCATGTCTATTTCCTTTTAACATTTTTCTCAAAAAAAGAATTCATAATATAAAGTTTTTCTTTTTCAGCAAACTTCACTAGTCTATGTCCTCTCTCATTTCTATTACCATTAACCAAAATTACCTACACCACTTTCATCTTTCATTTTTTTTATCAATTCTAGCATTAAAGTCTCCCATAACAATTTTAAAATGGTGTTTACTCTGATCAAAAGCCTTTTGTACATCCATATAAAAATCTTCTATTACTTCATCACTATGAGAACTTGTTTGGGCATGAACCTGAATTATCTGCACTTGGTTATTTATCTATAATCAACCCAGGTGTATATTTATATCTGGACATTCTTAGACAGAAAGTTAAACCAATCCCAATAAAAGGCAATGGATGGTGGTGCTGATATACACAAAATATGAAAGCACTTATGCAATGAGTGTGATTTATATAAATATAATAAATGAATACCCGAAACTGTAAGAATTTAAAAGAAAAAATTAAATTTTTTTTAAAAAAGAAAATTTTAATCAATAAATTAAATAATAAACAATTGTGAATATTGATTAAATTACAGTTCTTTTTAAAAAAAATAATATGCATTTATTATGAATCAAATTATATAACAATTAAAATAATAATAAAAAAAGTTTCAAAATTCAATTATTGGAAAAAGAAAATACGTACTCAATGGAAAAAAGTTTTAGGCTCCATACGATTAAAAAAAACTTCATTATTGTTTTTATATTCATAATAACTTTACATGCATGTTGTATTGTGTTCTTGTATTATATAAAGATGGTAAAATAGAAGTTTTTCAAAAGAAATACGGTATTTTATATTTTAATCCATAAAAGTCCCTTTATAGTTATATAAATTAGTGTAAAAATATCTATGGTTTTCTTTTTATTTATTTTATTTTATGTATTTTTCATAGTTCAATAAAGGCTTTATATAAGTTAATGAAAAGATAAATAAAAATAAGAGTAATTGATAACAAAAATAATTAATAAAACATTAAAATATTTAAATTTTAATTGTTGCTTAAAATTATATTCTCTTTTACTGAGTTTTTCGTCTTATAATTTGATATTATATGTTTTTTATTGTTTCATGGATAGTTGTAATTCAAGACAAAATAGTTTTATTATTTAGAACACAGTAGATTCTGAAATGTATTTATCAAAATTTTGAATAATTATTTATTCCTGCATTAACTTATCGCTGTCAATTCTGAAAAGAGAAAGAATTAATTTCTACTTTAAATGCTAACTTTATAAATATACTTTTTATTGATATTCACTTTTAGTTTTTTTTTAATATAAAACAAAACTTTTTATTATTGCATCATAAAATTAGCTTTAGCATACACATATTTATAAATACTAATTAAAACAGTGCTAACAATTGCGTAATTATTAGATAATAAACCTAGCCTGCCCATCAATTACCAGAAATGTTTTGCAATCATAAAATAATTTATTTTACATTTGTCTTCATAATTCTTGTAACAACAACCAATCTGACAGAAGATATCAAGGAGTTTAAACATAAAGTTAAATCATGAGCTATGTTGAATGAGACTGCATTAAAAAATGAATACATGATATTCATTTTAATTCATACACATTAATATAATTTCGGATTTCCTATCTTTGATTCATTTTACATTTATAAAGCAAATCTACCAATAGAGCAGATTGTTGAAATAATAACCACATGGACGTTTTGTTGATCTAATGATTACACAATTTATAAGACTGTGTTATATAGTATTTACAAATTTGATAGTTATTTATTCACAAGAATATTAAAATCAATAGCAATTAATTTTTTGTGAAATTAAATAATTAGCCACATTGAATAAAAGTTTTTTTAATACCGGAGTACAATTGAACATTTACTTTGATAAATATCATTTGCAAAATCGGATATTCATATAAAAATAGAAATAGTAAATGTAAATTGATTCATTTTGTATTTGTGAAACAAATCTAACAATAGAGGGCAGTGCATTGACAAAACCTTTGCTTGAAAACTGTCATGTAAGGTAGCAACTGATTTCTATTTGCTTTTAACACTTTGTGGAGTGATGTAATAATAAATAATGTGAAAAAGATCTCACTGCAGATATATTATTTATTTAAATACAATTTATTCATTACTTTGAACACTTTTAAACAAAAACCTTTTATTGACCTATATTCATGCACAATCTTACATTTCAACTGTCCTGTAGTCTTCTTAAGAGCCACTTTTATTTTAATATTTTATTAGATAATCTCTAGACTAATGAATGTCTTATAAAAATATTAATTTTGCTTGGAAACTTTGTTGAAACAGTGATATATATATATAATTCAAAAAAATTCATAGAATTAACCGGTGATTAAATACACAGCCCACTTACTTATAATTTCAGCAGAAAATATTCCTGCAATATGAAAAGTAATTCAATGTAAATATTATGAACATATAAATAAATGACTATTCATCATAGATATGTAGATAGGTAATAGATAATAAGATAGATAAACACATAAATAAGTAGCATTAAATATATTATGTGGTAAATGATTCTCTAGTTATCTCTTGGCAAGTGATGTGTATCAGAATGCATTATTTACCAAGCTAATCACTTGACTATTAAATTATAAATAGATTAGCTGTGAATTATTGACTTCAAATATTCTATTTTTTTTTAAATATATGAATAAACACATAGATAGATAGATAGACAGACAGACAGACAGACAGACAGACAGACAGACAGACAGATAGATAGATAGATAGATAGATAGATAGATAGATAGATAGATAGATAGATAGATAGATAGATAGATAGATAGATAGATAGATAGATAGATAGATAGATAGATAGATAGATAGATAGATAGATAGATAGATAGATAGATAGATAGATAGATAGATAGATAGACAGACAGACAGACAGACAGACAGGCAGGCAGACAGACAGACAGACAGACAGACAGATAGATAGATAGATAGATAGATAGATAGATAGATAGATAGACAGATACTTTACATCAATATATAAATAATAAATAGATAGACAAATAAATAGCAATGAATAGAGAAATAGGTAGATGTATGAGTAGATACATAGATTGACAGATAGATGGATAGATATATAGATAAGAAAAATTAAACAAGTCATTGCTTGGCAAGTGATTATCTAGTATCTTTTGATGAAAAATGTTTATGAGAATAAATAATTCACTAAATTAGTCAACAGACCAATAATTGAGTATCCAGTTAGGGTGGGTTCTGAATTCTTTCTTCGATTATTATTTAATTATTTTAAAAATTCTCACTTGTATAAAATAATTTTCAAAGCTCCATATGAAGTCTATGTTGTGAATTTGAAAAATGAATGGTGCAACTATAACTTTATAAGGCTCTTCATATATATATATATTAAGTTTAATCAAACGACTTCAAAATTACATATACTGTATAATAATAATAATTATAAAATCACAATATATTCAATTATATCAATAAGTAAAAGTATTTTTGTGTAATACAAGTAGGAGAAAATCAAAACATTCAGAAATATAAATATTATATATAAATCGCTAATAAAAATGTAAATTATTTTGGTGATTTTAACATAGTTTTTTTCATGTGTCATAGCATCGGTCGGATAAAGAACCCGCTAACACGTGACAACTGCTTGTAAGGCAGCCATGCTGATCTCTTGACCATCAATAGTTTATTGTTTTATTCATTATTAATACAATAATTAAACTATAACTGATATTTTATTTATTTATAGTTATATATATATGACTTTTTAAAATTTAATCACAATTGTATAAAAAACTCAAACTAATACTGTATCAAAATTGTTCTCTAGAGGAATGTATAATAAATCATACTTAAATCTTCATATAAGTTGATGAAAAATCAAATAGTTAAAAATAGTTATTGTTTTAACTAAATATATTTATAAGGCAGTATATTAAAATTATGTCTATATTATTAATGGCTTCTTGTATTAGCACCTAAATTTGCACCAAAATGCATTTGAATGAAATAATAAAATAGAGTTATAATTAATATTTTTTTATATAAATTCACATATACTTGTGTGCATAATTTATGATATGTAAAACTAATGAAATATAACAATTACATCATATATAGAAATAACATTTAATGTTTAATTTTTGGATCATAGTTTTTAATTGTTTGTTCTAGTGAAAACCAGTTGACTAGTTAAAATATTAAAATAGATATGTAGACAAATACTATATAGGTGTATAAATATTGAATGTGTTAACCTTTATAAGTCATTTGTTTTATAACTAAGGAGGAATTACAGTTTTTCTTTATATTTATGTTTAAATAAAATAAAATAATTTTGCATAATAATTTATTTTTTTTACAGTTTATCACAAACATAATTTAACAAATGAATGTTATCTAAAATCTAAAAGATTAATTGCACAAATAAAAATTAATAAAGTGAAGACAATAATTCAAAGAGAAGTCACATGTTAGTAGGAAACAAAAGAAGAGATTGATTGAAATAAGTTTAGTTTAAGACCAAGTAAATATTTAATTCAATAAGTTCTGTGTAAAAATCATTGCACTGAAATAAAACTATAATATAAACATTACATAATTAGAAGAAAATACATCCTAACAATTTTATAAACAAATAAATATTAACAATTCTGAAAATGTAAAATTACATATTTTGATTTTGTTTGAAAGATCACTATTTGCATTTATTTTTTAACTTTTCATATAACATAGTAACATCTATGGAAGAAAATTGTTTCTAAAATATAAACTTCAATCAACATAAAAATAACTTTTAACATCTTTTTAATTAATTTTTCTTTTGCAAGTAACAAATGTAATGGCAAATATGATAAGAAACCTTATTTAGTAGAAAAATAGTGCACTTTCAGTTCTGCATTAGGATTACTAAAACATTTTTGCTTTAACTCTTTGAGTGATGTCAATGTAAAATAATGCCCACGATTCATTTGATCACTAAAACACATTTAATAAATTATGATTTTTATTCTTATTAGAATATCAAGATATCTAATATGCATGTAAAATAATATTCATACAGATTTCAAGTTTGTATGAGTATTATTGTGCATTAATTCTTCAACCGCCTCTTACGAAGCATCTCGTCGACATCTGACATCACTCTAACTCTGCTAGTTCTTATGCTAAAATATTCGTTTGACAGGTATTGATTAGGTTTTTAAAAGTTCTGTAAGATGGTGCCCTCTTCCGAATTATTTTACAAGTAAAAAATCAAAAAAAAATGCATTTTAAACTGAACAAAGAAAGAACCTTGTCAGTGATTCACTGTCAGCCGACTCTCAGCCAAAAAAGACATTCTGATTGGCTGGAAATAACAAAGAAACCGCCTGATCAAAGAAAATAAAGAAAAACGCTGAGATTTTCATTTCGAATGCAATTTAAGTATTAAAAAAATATAATTTGAGAAATTAAACTAGGTTTTAAAAAATATACCAAAAAAACAAAATTATTTTCGAAAAATATTGAAGATTTTAGTAAAAATATTTAAGATTTAGCAAAAAGAAATCTTTACTTTTCCAGAACGTAAAATTGAAAAAAAGTGTTTGCGTCAGCACTTTTTTGTTTAGACATTCGCTTTATATTTGCCGAAATTGAATATATTTTATAATAAATAAATAGCAATTTATTTTTGAAAAAACTTTCGTTCTCTTTCATAACCTGAAAAATTAGTAATATACTTTTTATAAACGTATCTGAGTTGAATTTAATATTATAGGCGAATGTTTTAACAATAGGCTTTGTCTTCAGTTTGTGAGTTGGCCAATTAAAAGATTTGATTATTACCTCATACAACCAATAATATAATTAGCGGTTTAAGGGTTAATATTTAGAATGGCAGAGTATGGAAACATTATATATATAATTTGCTACTTTATTTATTTTTTAAAAATATTAAATATTAACTTTTTATTAAGTAAATGATGTTCACTTTTAACTTTTATTTGAATATATTTGAATTTTAGCAAAAAATCAGACTGTTGATAGTTAATTAATGGCAAACTATTAGAAAATAGTTACTATCAAGAATTTTATGATTATTTGTTGTTTTGTATTTAAGATGATTTTTGATATTTCAAATATTTTCAGTATGTGAGTTTATGCATTAGCAAAATTTGTCTTAAATATAAAGATTTTGTAAATATTACATTTTGTTTATTAAGTCCATTTTTATAGTTTGAAGGAAGAAATGAAATATTATTATTATTATTATTATTATTATTATTATTATTATTATTATTATTATTATTATTATTATTATTATTATTATTATCATCAACAACATTATTATTATTATTATTATTATTATTATTATTATTATTATTATTATTATTATTATTATTATTATTATTTATGTCTATGTTTTATTTGCAACATTGGTATTCAATTTATAAAATTATTTCATTTTTGTAACCTTGATTTAAAATAAAAATTGTCAAATAAAGTAGAGAGAAAAGAGAGAATAAATTTCATACTTTTATTAAAAAAAGTAACAGAAAAAAATATGAATAATGAATAAAAAAATCTACAACTATGTTAAAAATAAAGTATTTAAAAAATCATCTGGTATGACTTGGTAAAAGAACATCAAATTAAAATCTACCATTACAAAAAATATTACATATTGTATTAAGATTTTTTCACTGACTTATCTATAATCAAAAAGAAAAATAATTTTAGCCTATGATTTTGTTGAAATAAAAGAGATAAATCACATCTTAAGAGATTATATATATATATATATATATGTGTGTGTGTGTGTGTGTGTGTGAAAACAGAGACTATCTTAACTTTTCATATATTTCAGTAAATAATCAATACTCTGCTATAAAATCTATATAGAATCACAATATTTTCATGAACTTTCAGATATAAGTATTGAATATTTTAATGAGATTTTCCATGTATTAATTTAAATAATTTACATATATGTATACAAACAAAGAAAATATCAGGAAATTATCTACAGTAATATGTGAAATATCTCATTAAAACATTCATCATTAAATCTATAAGATCATGAAATTCTTCTAATAATAATATAAAACTATTTCTACAAGATGCTTTTTTATATTTAAAGATAATTGAAAAATCTGATATTTTCTGTTTTGTCACTTACAAAACATTAATGTTTAATATTTCTCTCTTATTTCACATATCAAGGATCAGTTATTTAAATATCTTCTCTAGCAATGGTTTCACTATTTTGAAATTTTTTATTTCAGCAAATCTATATTTATTCTTTATTATACTTTCAGAACTTTCAAATTATTTGTTAGAAATATAGGTTTGCAATTAAAAATTATCATTATATTATTTTAGCTCTAAAAATTTAGATAAAAACAATAAATTGAATTATGCAATAAGATTGATGAGAACTGTAATTGTTATCAATCTTCAATGCCAATATATATTCAAAATTAAGAAAAAACAAACATTTTAATTCAGTTTCTAAGCTATAATAATTATTCACACTACTTAACATTAGTAAAATTATATTCAAATTAAAAATATTATTTCTGGTTTTAGAAAATGACAAAAATAAGTCTGTGGTAGTAAGTTTTTGTACACATTACCACCATTCATGGAATATTTCACAAGAACTGTTCTCTTTTTAAAATACATCTACTTATATTATTTTTCTATAATAATAAATAATACAAAAATATTTTGAAAAAAAAACCCAATAATTTGTAATAAAAAAAATTATAAAAAATGTACGTTTTCAGTTTAAAAATGAAAACAGTGAAAAACATTTTCAAACTAATTACAAGCAGTCTCTGTGAAGGAAAAAAAAGCAGTTGATGCCAATAATGAGTTTTGGTTTGATTGTAGTTGTTTTAGCTGAAAATCCTACCATTTTTGCATTGGTTTTTAGAACTAAATTTTTGATATTGTTATAGTTTCCAATGTTCCCATTAGAATGAGTGTAAAATAAGCAGTATAAGATTAAAAATGATAGTATGAAAGCTATTTAAATTGGCACAGTGTCATGCACAAACAAGCATGTAAACTACCCACAGGATAATTACCTGAAGGATTAAACTTGGGCATAAATTATAATAAGTTTTACTTTTAATTTATAGGTGTATCAAATACATAAAAATAGTATTACTGGGGACCAATATTTTAGTACACAGTTTATTTTTTAATTAATTATTTGGTTACATTATATCCAAAAATTATCTAGATTAGTACATTGAAAATTCAAGTAAAACTTATATTAATTATATTTGTTATTCAGCTTTCAGAACAGATTTATATGCCTGTTTAATGCAGTTACTTTAAATTTCTTTTAATTAATAATCTCATCCTTTATAGTTAAGTTATAATCTATTGAACCATTGATAAAGAGGGGTATTCATCTTTATCATAAAAGAACTTTGATAATAGATTGAGGTTGTTGATTCTTATTGATATTGGTATAGTTTAAGCATTGACTGCTTTGATATATATATATGTTAAAACGAAGATTTGCACGGGTTAAATATATAAAATACATATTTTGCGGGTTCATCCGTGTTTTAACACGGATGAACCCGCAAAATATGTATTTTATATATATATATTATTCAAATCAATATATATGTAATTATATAACTGAATATTTGTAAATACAGTAACTAAATAATTAAAAAACTTTTTCCACTTAGGAGTGCTTTCGATTATCCCAGTAATCTGTGTCAACTAAAGCTTTGAAATGTTAACTTTCCCACAATTTTGTGATCTTAACGTTTGCTGCTTGCCTGTTAATTAAGTCGTGTTTATATTTGTATATTAGCATAGCCTCCTTTATTTTTCTTTGTTATTTTTTTTCAATTTGCAATATTTTTACACTGTTAAAATTGAAGTCAAAACCATAAATACATGATTTATTATGGTCGTAAAAAACAAAAGCACTCCTAAGTGGATAAAGTTTTTTAATTATTTAGTTACTGTATTTACAAATATTCAGTTATATAATTACATATATTGCTTTAAAAATACAGACATCAAATCATAATATTATTACATAAATATATATATTGTAACGATCCAGAGTATGCTTAACGTGATCTGCACTACAGGGCACCATCTAGGCATTTGAACCTAGAAAAATTTATAAAGTAGGCAGATACGTAAGTCAAAAAAAATTATTATTATTTTTTTAAATTTTGATTCCGGTCGTTAGCCCAAGTCACTAGCTCAGGAAGTAGCAGAGATTTAATAATATAATATCTTATCTAATTATATTTCAATATTAAAAAAATTAATAAAATAAGCCACTGCCAGTAATTAACATACCAAAAATTTATTTACGCACATATATATATATAATTATATATATATATATATAAGATTTAACATTATTATTTTAATATGTTTACTTTAACATTTATCATTATTTTTACTTTTATTTTAGATTTTTAATTTACATTTTAAATTTTATACTATTATTAGTTCACACAGATTTGTTTAAAAATGTTGAGTATAGATCGGTTACATAGATTCCACGGTCAAAACCATTTCAAAATAAACATAAACGATCAAAATACAAAATCATTGGTACCGTCAATTGCAGAGGGAAATTTATAAGTAACCCAATAGCATTCACCATAAGATGCTTGCATTGTCACCAATAACTTAAAAGACATCCAAATAAATACATTTTAGATACTCACCATAAGGTATCAGAATTTACCGAATGTCTATATATATTTTGATTGAGTATGAAAACCAAAACATAATTAGCCAGTAACGAATCCATGCAAGCATCTATAAACAACTTAAATTTAATGCATTTTTATTTAGTGTCGAGTATGAATAGACTACATAGATTTGCATTCGAATATAAAACATTCTATCCCCATTTAACCTTAGGCTAAAAGTTAGCAGTCAACCTGGCATCAATCCATCTGATATATCGATGTATTCAATGTAATACGAATACGGCAACACAAAATAGGTTAAGATAAGACATTGACTCTTGTTAGATAGGAATATTACATCTATCTAATGAGAAGAACAATAAAAAAAAATTCCATAGAAATAGACTGTGGTCATTTTGCCAACTTACGATCGCATTCCCTAGGCAAGAGGAAGTGTGCAGCGTACACAAGCGATTCTGCCCGTAGCGAATCTTGCATTACATCTACTAACTACATCAATATATCCAATCCATTGACCCAATTCAACAACGACATGAATAACCTAAGATTACCCTCCCCTAATATAACTTTACAAATCTATACAGCCATTCATGCCTGACTTAAGTTTATCATTGATATATTTTAATTTATCGGAAAACATAAATCATAATAAAACTTAAAGAACAAAAAAATATAAATGGAAATGATTTTACAAAAGAAATACATCAAATAACATTTTAACTACTTTAGTCAGATAGGAAATTCTTATATTTATAAATATTGAAAAGTTTAGTATTTAGAGTTCTTTTGTTTAGAAATGTTCATAAATTATTTATATTTAAAGCTGAGAGTTCAAAAAGTTCTTACGATTTCAAAACGTTCCTTTTATCCATTGCTTGCCATTTGGAATCCACATTAAATTCCCTGATGATCCTGTTGTCCTCAGTATAAGAAAAGCAATGTTTCATTTCTTTTTTTTTAATAACTGAAGGGATTGAAGAGTGCGTCTTTTCAATCCCTTCTCCTTGAACTCCGCACTAACACATATAGTCACATCTCCTCCTTCTAATTAATTAAACCAATCTGTTTTTACTTTCAATTTTTTCTTTTGTACATAACTTTAGGATCCAATGGACATTACGTCATTGTTGATGATGATCCTTCCATTGAGGTCCGATTTCCCCGATGTATTTCTTTCATTGGCCATTCTGTTCCTATTGTTTTCCTATCTGACCATTGCTTATACATTTTAGATGCCCAAGGCTAGTTTACTAATTAAAATAATCATTTCCATTTTACAAAAGATTACTTAATCTGTTTTCAAACTTAAACATATATTTTTATCTCTAAATCTTTTCTGAAAATTTAGTTTTAAAATACTTTTTCTTTAATAAAGTTTTATTTTAATAATTATTTATCTGTGCGATTTTATATATATGTGAGTTTAAGATGATTTTTTTATTTTTAATTCTTAAAAAAAAGACATTTTTATTGGTGAACTTTTATTCTTTTAATGTTTACTAATAAAAAACAATGTAGTGTACGTATGTACCCGTTACATATCAGTAAACTTGCTTAAAAAAAAAATAAACAAAAAAAATCTTTTACTTAGGGTTAGTAATTATGGTACACAATTAACAAAATTTACAAAAACATCCAGTTAGTAACTTTACAAAAAGACTATATACAAAAAAAATGTTGAGCATCGCTTTCCTAAGGACCCATTTATGTTCACCTCCTCCCCACAAGAGTTCTATTTTTTTATACATTTTATTTTTACACATGGCATGACAAGCAAATTTTATAAATTATTTATTTAAGAGGTTGCATTGAGGTAAATATGTTTTAAGGAAGATAATGGATTTATACGTGTATATTTGCAGCACAATTATAAATACCACCAACCTTATTTATGACTGATTAAAATGCTTAAATAGGATTACACTGAAGTAAATTCTCAATGGTACTCATCGTGAGGTACCACATTTACCATCATAAACATATGTGGCTGTGTGCACCTATACACATAAAAGCATAATATATATATCAACAAAAAAAACATATCAATTTCAATCTTTTGGCCTTCTCTTTTTCTTTTAACAAAGTACAATTTAAAATTATTTATACTTTCTCATGTTTAATATATGTGCAATTTCTTTCTGGCAGCACTTTTATAAAATTTAAAGTATACGACTTTATGTAACAGATAAAAATATTTCATTTTGAAAAAAGAAATTTACTCAGGGTATATGTGGTTTTTATTAATAGATCAGCCCCACGTTGGGTGCCAATTGTAATGATCCAGAGTGTGCTTAATGTAATCTGCACTACAGGGTGCCATCTAAGCATTTGAACCTAGAAAAATTTATAAAGTAGGCAGATACGTAAGTCAAAAAAAAAATATTATTACTTTTTTTTAATTTTGATTCCAGTCATTAGCCCAAGTCACTAGCTCAGGGAGTAGCAGAGATTTAATAATATAATATCTTATCTAATTATATTTCAATATTAAAAAAATAAATAAAATAAGCCACTGCCAGTAATTAACATACCAAAAATTTATTTACGCACATATATATATATATATATAAGATTTAACATTATTATTTTAATGTTTACTTTAACATTTATCATTATTTTTACTTTTATTTTCAGTGACTATTAAAATGGCCACCCAGCATGTGGCATGATGTTTAATAAACCATGAGTACCTTGAAAATTAAGCCAGTAATATTTTTTTTCTGAAATCAGAATATATTTTTTTGTATTATATAAAGTTATAAACTTGAATTTTGTATAAAAAGTACTGCCAGTAAGAAAATTGCACATATGTAGAAATAAATGTGAGGAATAAAATGTAATAATTAATATAAATCATAATTTAAAAAGAAAAAGTCTAAATTCATGTAACTTCTTTGACTTGCCTAAGTTAATAATGAAATGTAAGGAAAAAGGAACTATTAAGGGAGGAGGTGTAATCTCACCTGGGGTGAAAAGGAAAAAATAGTCAGCATTTTTTTTCTTGTAATTACTAACAAAAGTTATGTCTTTTCATTAATAACCAAAGTTTTGTCCTTTTAAAAAAAATTTAGTATAATCAATTTGTGTAACGTCATTACTAACACTAAGTAAATTCTTTTTTTTTTTAATATTTTGTTTTTTGAGGAAGTTTACTGATATGTAATGGAATATAATATTCTGTTACATTATTTTAAAATGAAAATAAAAAGATCGTAAATAAAAATTGATTTATTAAAAAGAAAAAAAACTTAAAAACTGAAAATTAAAAGTTGTTCAATATATATATATATTGTCACGCAGATGGAAAACTTAAACTATTTTAAGAAAAAGTATTTGAAAGTATTTTTTTTTGTAAAAAAGTAAAAATATAAAGATTGATATTTTAAAAATAGAAATAATGTTGATTTCTATAATCTTAGAAAATGGAAATGATTGTTTTATTAATCAAATGATTGTTCGAAAGCAAACCCTTAAAGCACTTAAAATAAATTAAATGTTAAGAGAATACAAAGAAATTAAATGACCAATGCAAGCATGAAAATGACAGCATGGACCATAACTGAAACATGAAAGGATTAGTGACGTCTTTCTGGTTGAATCCAAAGATTGGATAAGAGACTAATAAAAATATAAAAGCCAAAGGATTATTATAATTGGGATCTGAGAGCTGATTATGAATATATCATTATAACTAGCTATTTTGCAGATTTTCATGATGTGGAAGTCTGCAATAAATTTAATTTTCAGGACAATCAGCTGAGGCCTCTGGATGACAGTTCCTGACCAAATGAATGGCAAGTAGCGGTTTCGTTTCAAAGAAGGACAAAATCTATGAAAGTGATCATGAAGATGGACTTTTAAATCTACTCAATCCATAAAGTATGAACTCTTGTGTCTATCTAATAAGAACTTTTCTAAAATTGCAATGAATTAATAGCTGATAGTAAGAACTCTTATCTGAATTAAAAAATGCAAATTCAATTATTAATATTTTTTATGCAGATGTTTAAGCAATCATTTCCATTTCATTTTTTTTGTGTGTGTATTTACTTAGCCATTTTCCTGTACCAGTCCATTTACTCCTGTATGTATATACACACACATTGAGCATGGAATGCATGTTATGTAACAGAGCAACGATTGTAGGTATTAAGTTAGACACCATCACTTATTCTTTTGTAGAATTGCATCATAGAAGTAAATTACTACACTCATACCTTTGAAAGATCCGGTTCATTAAGACCTTTACACGCCACCTCTAAGAAAAGATTGCTCCCTCCCCAGAGGGATATGACTGCATAATTTAGATAAGGATTAGTCCCTTTTTGACTTAATAAAATCAATAATATAGATGCTTTACTTAATACATCATGAGAAAGATGGATATTCTAACAAATTACTCTATGTCCCAATAGAGATTAATCCCAGGCTAGCTCATCTACTCTTTATCTCGGGAAATTGGTTTTTTGCTTAGCTAATAAAGGAGGATAAATGATAAAATCTTAACTAATTACACAGCACAACATTGAAATTTTAATATTTTATCTCCGCATTTAATTAGCCCTTAATTTTACAATATTACAAATAAATAACAAAAATATATCAATACAAAATACACTATGAAATTTTAATCAAAAACCCCAAGTGAAAATCATTAAATATTTATCCCATGGGATAGGATGGTCTAAGTTTCATCTTCGTTTGCACACTCTACAGCATTTGATAGGATATATTCTATATGTGATTTCAATAATCAAACGATCCATGGTAGATACGTGTTTCATTAAATAACCCTCTGTCTTTTTCTTACTCTAATAAAGATTTATTATTTGGTGTTATTATTCAACCGCAATTTATATTTGAATAAGAGAGTTCCTCAATCAATCCTGCCCGTAGCGGATCGTCCAAACAAGGAACTAATAGACTTATTTATTCCCTTATTTTCTTACTATTACTATCATTATTATCCTGCACGTAGCGGATAGAATAAATTTATACTAATCAAAATGAATTTGCGGTAGATTATAACATATTGAATCCTGCACATGGCAGACTAAAAAGACAGAGTTATTTATAAATGAATGCACTCACTTCATGGCCTTTCAACTATCTGGGAAGGTAGATTTAATGGCCCATTTCTTTATACAATACTATCTTAAAAAAAGAACAGTTATTGACTGTACATTTATCCTGCACGTAGTGGATATTTATGTAATAAAATAAAACTAAAATGGGCAAACAGGCTAATGCCTCCCACTTGTGTGTATCTAACTTTATGAGAAATCTACCTTCCTTAAATCATTATTTTAAAACATTCATAATATACTACAATTTATTTTGGTAATAAAATCTATTGAATCATGCATAGAATTAATAATGAAAGAAGAAAAATCATTGATCAAATACATATAAAATATTACATAAATTTTCAATATCTGATTATATCTATAATAATAAAAATGAAAACAAATCATTCGTAAAAATATTTAAATCACACATGAAAAAATATAATTATATTTAGAATTATAAAGGGTTTTACTTCATGTAGATTTCGTTTTCTTCTGGGCTGAGGGCTTCTGAAGGAGATATATACATCTTGAGCGGGGAAATGAAGGGGTCTCTTCTATGGATGGCAGGCAGAATAGTTCATAGGCAGCTACATTTTCAAATGGACAGAGAGTCACATAACTTGGTGGCTACATAGGTCTTGAGCAGTGTGAATGGACTGAAGTGGGTTCTCTACTCCATGTTCACTGAGGCAATACTATTCAGTCTTGTTTTTCTATTATCAAATGGATCCATGTTAAGATGATTTCCCCTTTTAAATTATTATATTTATTCTTTAGATAACTTGCAATATTTTTAATAATACTTTCCATCAAATCTATTTCTTTCAGCAGACTTTTCTGGTCACTTTCCTGATTCCTTTATAGATTTCTATTTGCATGTTTTCTTTTTTTTGTTTCTTCGGATTAAGCATACTTACAGTTTGCACTGACTTTGAATTTTTACTGTCAAGTATATATTTTTTCATTAACCGATCATCGCCGAAAATAAGTCAATCAGTTTTTTTTTACTGCACGCGTTGAACTCACTGTTCTTCAACTCAACTCAATTCAATCTTCCCACCTGACTGAATGCATCAATTAAATAATCCCCTATATCACCTGATCAGCACGCATATAAATCCTCCTCATTACAGGGTCCCCTCTACAAACTATTGCTGTTTTCGATTTTTTTAATTCGTTTAATTAAAACTCTTTTTATCTTTTTAAATCTGTTTAGGAATTTTATTTTAGACCATTAGCAATTTACATTCCTATCCCATGTTTTAATTAATTTTTAATCTGCAGGTGTCAAGCCAAATGACTGACTATTCATATGCTTTTACAATTTTCTCTAAAAATATTATAATAAAAGAGAAAAGTCACTGACTTGCCTGCGGTCATTAAAACCATAATTAACAAAGAAAACAACAAAATTATAAAGATTACGTGTTGTAACAAGGTTAACATTATTTTAAAAATTTTGTACATAAATTTACTTTCAACACGTAATCCAAAAATAAAAATTTACATCGAAATTTGATAATTTGAAAATACAACATATTTAATTGCTGGGTTATTTACATTTAAATTTCCCAGTATAATTTTATATCCCTTTCTCCATATCAAAAATAACACATTTATTAAAACTGAAAAAAAAAATGCATTTCACTTTAAATGTATATGATTGTACATTTAAAATGTATCGTCACCCTTTAGCTTTTTTAATTTAAAATATATTTCATGCGCAAACAAAGTGAAAATATATTCGCACAGACCAACCTTTTATTATTTATTTTTTTATATATATGTTTATTCCGGCTACAACTATGCTTGCAGCCATCTTTGTGGCAGTCATTTAAGACTGACTGTCACAATATATATATATATATATATATATTGAAATGGTAAATCTGAGTCAGATTTGCCATTTCACAGTCTGACCCACCTAATCATTTACTTTACTAACGTTTGCTTTGTATTATACAAAAAAAAAAAAAAAACATTTTTAAACATTTTTTTTACTATTCTGAATAAATCCTAAAATTTATTTTCGATCATATATATATATATATAATTGTACTAACCCAATAAATCCTAAAATTTATTTTCGATCATATATATATATATATAATTGTACTAACCCACTAATTATTCCATTTATATTATTAAAAGGAAAAAGATTCAAATAGTAAATTTTGAATTTTTTTTTTATATATTTTATATATGTATGTTTAAAATGCTTTATTTTTTTAGTTCAAGAATCCAAGATGGCCTTTTTTGAAAGATTTGTACCTCAATGAGAAGTTTATAATAAATGTTTAAATTAAAAACATTGATAAATTACCAAAATCCATTCACTGTGGAATCTCTATTCATTAATTAGTAGAGATTCTACATTGTTATCTAAAATAAAAATGAACATAAAATTATATTGAAATCTATTGATCCTTATTGAGGTACAAACTTTCTAAAATTAGAATAAAAGCATAATTCCTATTGTTTCTAAAAGGAAAATCACCTGAGGCAGCAGAAAAATTGAATACGATTAGGAAGATATAAATAGTGGTGCTTTTCTTTTAAATAAAAGGATGGACAGAGAAGAACAGAAAGGCAGAAAGAAAAAGTTTTGAGAAGTCTCCATGCCATGACAAGTGAGTAGTAAAAAGGGTAGTTCACTGCCCATCCCTTCCTGAGACCTGAAATCTTCCATTATGCTACTGTCAAACCTGCCTTCAAAGAAGCCAGATGCCATCAACGTTCACCTGCAGAACTCATCCCGGGGAACTCCAAAGTAAAATGCTGAAGAGCTTAAATAATTCATCAAGATGTTAGAAACTATTACATAAATATAATGTCTTAAAGCTAAAAAGAAGAATGTTTAAAGTTATTGTTTATTGACGCTCTGTTAACTGTCTCTTTAACCTTTTCTTTTAAATTATGTTTTCCATAACTCAAGCTCACCATAATTTTCAATTTTTAATATATTTAATTATTTAAATATGAATTTATTTATTTGTTTTATAATAATTTTAGCATGAGATTTCATGTGTTGATTTTTTTATTTCGACAAACTTCACTTGTGGGGGCTCAAAGAGAGTAATTTGCTAAGAGCACAAATTATGTTTACTAGTGGATGGGAATGTTAACAAAGGATGATTTAATGTTAAAATAAAATAATTCTGATCTAATTTTATTTCGCAAGTGAAGTTATGTCGAATATATATATGTCAAAATAAACATCCCGTATTTCTTTAAACAGTTTTTATTATAGATTTCCCAGAATGGGATTCTATTATTTTATATTTCTGCCATTTAAAACAAAAGTAATATGCTATAGATTTTGACCTAGTAACAGCACCACTGGATAGTGTCAGTTAAATATCATGCCTTTTTTTAAAGTTAGGAAAAAGGGAAGGGGTGATTTATTCGAGAAATAAATTTCCTTATTTCTATATGTATGGTTTTTTTTAAGGTTAAATATTTATATAAAGTAGTTGTTTACATATGTTGATCTCTATGCAGTAGGATTATTTAAGGCTATTTAATTATAATTCATTCATATTTAACAATTATAATATCTCAGGTTAATAAAGAATGCTTGGGGTATCATGGACAGACCTAAAACGGTCATTGATTTGGTGATTTGGAGTTAGCTTCCGGTTTCGCATACGCCTGTGAATTGGATAGTGTGGCTGAGATAGTGGGTTAGCCTGTGTGGTACACAGGCATGTTGACTCTCTGTACATCCTATCTCCTATTGGTATATGGACACAAAATGTGGACATATCGATTTTCCTTTTTATTCTTCATTGGAATAGGCATGCGAGTGTCTGTAATCCAGCTTCTATGTCCTACTTATGTTTTCTTCTCTCCATTGCATTTGAATATTTATTAACCCAACATTGTTTTGCTTTTCTTTTGCCTATCTAATATGTAAGCCATAGGGAAATGATTTGACTGAAAGGATCTTTGACCTGAGTAATCGACTCTTTTGTTTGTTTTTGTAATTAGTTAAAATCGTTTGATTTTGGCTAATTCACATTATAGATATTATAGGTATGATTTTAGTTGTAAGTCCAACTAAAATGGCTTGTTTGCTTGATAATTAACTGATCTATTTTTTTTTGTTGTAACAGCTTACAGTTTTAATCGCTGTAAAGTTACTTATAAGTTATCCCAGTAAGGTTCACTAATGTCATAATCTAAAGTATTATTTTTATAACGAGAAATAAAATCAATTCTTTTTTATATGTTAGTGGAGTAAGATGTCAAATTGGTCTTATTATAATCATTTATGTAATTAATGTGTTTTTCAATAGAAAATGTTTTGTTTAAATTGTATTGTAATTATTTCCTTGATACCCGTTTTTAAATAAAATGTTTTTTTTTTTAAAAAAAAAATCCTTTCTTTGTAAAAAAAAGAAGCAGTAAAACATTTATTCTTTATATACTGCATTTAGGCAAATGTTTAGACCTACTGCTGTATTATAAGCTTGTACTAAATGGGCACGGATAATTTTAAATTCCGTGAACATTTAATTTTAAAATCTTTTTTTTTTTCAATAAAAGTGTATAAACTGAACAAAATAAAGTCTACAAACCTAATCATGTCAATGTTAACCACTAATATAAATAAAGTCGTCATGAACTGGTATAATTATAAAGTTAATTTAAAGATTGTATTTTTTTGTTTTTAAAGAGCTTGAGTTAAATATGACTGTAAAATGTTTAATGATTTTTAAATATATATATATATATAACTAAAACAAAACTTCCAATGTTCCTCGAATCATTTTTATTTACTTTTATTTTAAATATTTTTTTTTTGATTTTAAATTTATATCACCCAAGTTCTCAGTAAAATATGTAATTAAAATGAATCTCATGCTTTAAGGCTCAGCTGCTGGCATGATGAAAGTAAAGGAATTTGATCGTATCATCGAGAAAGGCTATTGATTAGATCTTTGACCTGGGGATATAGGTAAATAGGGTGGAATCCATGATGTACCTGATTTATATATCTTGTACATGGTCAGACTCAAGGTACTTTACCTGTGTTCAGGGGTTTGTTGGATCAATATGCGTTTTTCGACTGGTACAATATATATATAGTAAAATTCATATATATTATTTTAATATATATATTGATTTGAATATTTTATATATTTTGGAAAGAATACAGACATCAAACTTAATTTATTATATATATTATAACAGAACAAAAATAAAGGTATTCCCTTCTTTTAATGCCTCACAGAATCGGGAGCCATTTGTAACTAAATAATTATAATGACCAAGGGCACTA
The DNA here is from genome assembly GCA_028023455.1 of Epiperipatus broadwayi. Taxonomy (NCBI): domain Eukaryota; kingdom Metazoa; phylum Onychophora; class Udeonychophora; order Euonychophora; family Peripatidae; genus Epiperipatus; species Epiperipatus broadwayi. Next base: position 3,833,065 of record JAQFVV010000040.1, read on the forward strand.
AAATTAATATAATCTGAATGAAAATATATCCCAATCATTGATCACCATTTGCAACTGATTAAAAATATATTCTAAAGTTAAATCCCATTTAATACAGAATAAAATTAGGGATCATACTGTATCCTGAGTCACTGCATAATTATAATCACCATTTGTAACAGAATAAAAATATGAAGCAAAAAAAAAACAATCCCAATTTAATAAGTGCCCATGAATTGTAGCAACTTTTGTAACAGAATGAAAATAACAAATTAAATTAAAGTGAATGTCAAAGAATACTAATCAAAGATGACTTGAAATTTGGTGAAGTCTTCACTAAGGGGCAATTAAAATAAATCAACTTTTATTTCTACCCCAAATGACACTGCTATCGAATACTGTACAGAATGATGTCAGATAATAGAATATGTTAATCTCATATTTTCAATATCAAAGCCATATTTAAACCAACTCATTGACAGGATGTAAAATGATATGATTGATAAAAGAACTAAATTATATACCTGAAAAGAAAAAAAGTATTACTTCTCAAAAAATTATTCATATTTTTTTTAAGAATTTATTAAAATGTAAAAGAACTTGAAAACATAGATATTGTGTTGTTATGGATTAAACACAAATATGAGGGGAGATTCCAAAATAAGTGGAATCATTCTCTGGTTTGTATGCCTGTTATAGTATATACTTCTGTTGTTACATCCTGCAAGAACCCTTCTGCCTCAATATTCCAAATAACATATGAAATTATGGGGCCACATGACACATTGTTTTGCAAAGTGCCATTTTGCATTTTGTCAGTTTTATATGGCTGAAAAGTTTGGCATGGTGAAATTCTATTTTTGTTTACAGAAAATAATGAGGAAAAAGTTGTAATGCTTGAAACAGATTACAAAAAAAACACTGATCTCATAAAAGCACAAGTTTATGAGTTTTTTAATTAAAATGTTAAAAAGTGTTGCAAGTAAAGTCCAAAATCAAATCAATGCTGATTTTTTTTCTTGACACAAACAACATTTTTCTTTCAAATTTACTTTGTAATGGTCAGACATTTTATTTGCCAGTTCAGAAACATTTATGAGATGCAGTAAAACATAAACATCTTGTTTTGTGACAAAGAAAAGAGTGCAATCTCCACCCCACAAAATATCATCTCTCAAAGCCTTGAGTGCAATACACTTTTTAATTAAATTCATCTTGAATCAGCTTATGTAGCAGCCATATTCACTCAATCTCTCTTCTTCAATTTTTTTTTTAATATCTTGAATAAAAAAGTGTTCAAATGTTTTTTTTCTTTTGCGGACTTATAAGTTAAGGGAAAAAATAAAAGAAGCATTAAAGGGCCTCACATTTCAAGAACTTCTCGACTACTTTGACAAATGAAAAACACACTTAGACCAGTGTATTACATCAAATGGATAGTAATTTGAAAAAGATTAAATTTATAACACTTAAACATAAATAAACAATTTTATTAGAAAATTCTGGTTATTTTTGTGTATAAATTATAGTAAGCAGTACATATTTTGGCACACCCATATTACTCCCTTTATTCAATAAATAAATAAATAATCAAAGCTATATTGACCTGAGATGTGCATGTGACACACAACAATCACAAAATAAAATAATAATATATGTCAGAAAAATATGAATCATCTTCCATGATTATAAAAATAAAGTCAGTCAGGAAAATACACCATAATTACTTACTTTAACAAATAAAACAAAATTCATTAGTGTTATTTTTCTTTAAATTTTAGGTTTTTGTAAAAAGCAAAAGTAAAATTTCAACTTCCTGTAACTTTAATTTTAATATACATATTAAATAATGTCATCTACTGCTTTCAAAACATATACTGCAGTTATGGCTGTATTTATGCTAATTTTTTGTATTTCCACTTATAATTTCTACTTAGAATCTTTAGATTAAATTAATAGTGCTGTCCAATAATATCAAAGTTTGCAATCCAATTGTTTTTAGAATTAATGATCTATTTACAAAGATTCTTTTAATTCTTAGAGAGAGCAATATGTTAATCCTTTCACTTATTTGGCATTAATATTTATTTTATCAGCCAGCTCTTAAATCATTGATCTTGCAATTTAATTAAACAAATCTGTTATGGTAATTTATATATATTTCATTTAGATGATTTTAAATTATGCAACTCTTCCATCTTTTTTTCCATATGCCATAGCATCGGTCGAGAGGCGAACCCACAACAACTGTCTGCAAACAACTGCTTGCTCACAAGGTGGCTGTGCTGATCTCATGGCTAACGCTTGGCAAACTCTTCCATATTTTCAGGTTATATGATTGGAATAAAAATTCCAATTCAAACTCTTTATTTTTTCAAGCCATCCATAGTTTTAAGCATAATTATATTTACTATTATTTTAATTTAACATAATCAGAGCCAAAAACGATTGCTCTTATAGCTTTACTTGCTAAAAATTAATATCTGCAGTATGAATTTAGATTATTTCTTGGTTTTTGCTTTGATTGGTGAGACTTTTGCATAGCATTATTTCTTGGTCTTTTCTTTGGTTTGTATCGATTTTGAATAATTTATTTTAAGTCTTATCAAACTTTTATAAAACCTGGTAAGTTTGAAGCAGAAAGTAAGAAACAAATTGATTAAAAATAAAGGTTCCTCTGTAAACATTTTCTGTCCTACTTCAATTTACATTATTTGTCATATAGTTCTTGGAAAAAAATTTTTTATTTAAAATTAAGAACAAACTTTTTCTTTTGAATATTTTCAAAACAATCTTTCAGCAAGAGTTTATGCAGTTTGAAGAATCCTTCAAATTTTACCAAAATCTGATTAATTTGAAATTTCTTACATAAGTGGTAAACAATGTTATAGAGTGGGAGAATTGGAAAGTTAATATCCATGTATTGTGCAACAGGTCTTTCATTTTTAGTTCTCACACTTTTTTGAATTCTTCAATAACAAATCATAACATTTATTGGCATGCGAAACCACACACGAGCAGCTATTAAAATAAATATTACAGCAACATTGTCTTTTTTTATACTTGATCGACCCATGACAAAAATAATGTATTTTAAACTACACTTCTTTTTCTAATAATTGTATTTTTTTCTCTATTTCTTTTTTCTTATATTACAAATTGATATTCTCTTTTTCTCACAATCTCATATATTACACACAAGACTTAAACACACTCTTTATATTACATTTGTAGGATTTCATATTCCAATTTATTATATCTTATTTAAAAGAAGCACTTTTTGATTATAAGTTTATTGTTAACGTTTATAGGCTCATCTCTCGTCCTCTTCTCTTTATAAATATATAAACTTTAAATTAAACATAGCTCCAAGAATAGGTGGGTTTATTCTATTCTTTATCCTTTGTTCAACATTTAGAATGCTTTTAATTCATAGCCAGTGGGGATTAACTTTCTCCCTTGGTTTATAGATAGATAGATAGACAGATAGACAGACAGACAGCAGGCAGGCGGGCAGGTGGACAGACGGCCTGAAGGATGGATGGATGGATGGATGGATGGATAGATAGATAGAGAGAGATAGAGAGAGATAGAGAGATATATAGAGAGATAGATAAATGAATAGATGGATGGATGGGTGGAAGGATGGAAAGATGGAAGATGGATGGATGGACCGACAGACTGGTGGACGGACGGACAGACAGATGGACGGACAGACAGATGGATAGATAGATGGACAGATAGACGGATGGACAGACAGACAGACAGACAGATAGATAGATAGGTAGATATGTAGGTAGGCATATAGGTAGATAGGTAGATAGATAGATAGATATGTAGGTAGGTAGGTAGGCAGGTAGTTAGGTAAGTGGGTAGATAGATAGATAGATAGATAGATAGATAGATAGATAGATAGATAGATAGATAGATAGATATGTAGATAGGTAGGTAGGTGGATAGATAGATAGCTAGATAGATAGATATGTAGGTAGGTATGCAGGTAGATAGATTGATAGATAGATAGATAGATAGATAGATAGATAGATAGATAGATAGATAGATAGATAGATAGATAGATAGATAGATAGATAGATAGATAGATAGATAGATAGATAGATAGATAGATTTATGATCTGGAATTCAAAATAATTTTCTGCATCAGAAGTGAGTGAATTGTATTGCGATCTATTTATATAGATCTCCATAATCTGTCACTCTATCATTATGTCACTATGCAGAACTGTGTTTATATATATTATAATAGTATGAAACACATTACGTAAGTAAGAGTTTGTGTTTTGATATTGTTTGTGTTCTAAATATATACTGCATATGTAGTATTATTGCTTGAACGTTAATTTTAAAAGAGGTGTTCATCTTCTCTGCCCCATTTATAAATAGTTATTGGCCTGGTGAAATATGTGATTTGATCTTTTTTCTGCAGTGCTGCTGTCGAAAAATCTTTGATATGAAGTTGTTTTGAATTTTTCGTTCTCATAAAATGATGAAAGAAAATAACCAGGCATTTTATATTTTGTACAAAAATAATGCTTTTATTTCGTTACATAAATGTAAATTTAAGCTGGATTGTGATAAGAACATCTGTATAATTTTTGCCACGAATGTGTAAGTCTAATATGCCTAACAAAATATTCTGAAACGTAATTATTTATGTGATAGATAAAAAGTTTTTTTTTTCTAAATTTACATGTAACTAATATCAACATAGACTTAAATTAAACTATTAGAGAAAAACACACACACAAAACAAATTTTTGCGTCAATTCGACTTTTCTTTTTATATAATAGATTTTCTTTTTCGTTAATATAAAATAATATATGATGTCGACGCAATTTTATTATTTGCATCGTATTTCTTTTCACTGAAATTATTCCTAATAACAATTTTTAAATTGTTATGACAATTGATTTAATCGTTTATTCCGAATCAAAATCAGCAGTCTGATAATTATAACTTATTGATTTTACAACAGTCGAAATTAAACCTTTCTCCAGATTTAAATTAAAGTAAAATAAAAAACAAGCTTTTTAAATCACTTAGATCATTTTCTGTTTTTTTATACATATACAAAATTTTGTATAATGTGGACACAGTTTAATAATTTTCTTGATTCTTCATTTTAACGAATTTACTCTTAAATTATTAAGTCTACATTAAACACTTGAAAAGTCCGAACATTTCCAGGACACGTCAAAATCTAACCAGAATCATCAGGTGTTTAATAAACTAGCCACTGCACTTATAACTTCAATGCATTAATCTAACTACTTAATTTATTTTTATTTGCAATATAAATGTTACTTATTTAAGGCTGTGAACTTTATATGCTGTCACCATAGTTTTCAAGTGCACATTTTAAAAACAAAAGCAATTCCTTTTTAGAAAGTGAAAAAATAAATTTGTAATAAAAATATTTATTCGCTTTTTTTCAATAAAATAAATTGGTACATTTATTAAAATTCTTAATTAATTTTATACACATTGTATTCTATTTCTCATACACCTGTACAGACATTAATATATATATATATATTAGATATTCGGGTTCATCCGTGTATAATTTATTGTAATAAAAGCATATATACCAATGTATATAAAAATAGATATGTCTTTCGTATATGTAACCTATGAGAATCTTTGTTTTAATATATATAAAATAACTTGAGAATGAATGAATGTGCTTCTATTTCATTGATGCTTGAGAATAATGAAGTCAGAGGATGTTGGACTAAAATATCTGAAAGCTTTAAAGTTAGGTGATTAACTCTCTTTTTTTCATAGTATTTGGTGTGTTTAATTTACTTTACATATTCAGAACGGAAACAATAGTGTAACAGCAATGTACTTTTCCTATTATTAACTTGCTCAAAATTCAAGCTCAGGGAACTTTGGCAGCTTTTTAATATTTGAAGTGGAATGATTACGAGAAGTGATAAATTATGTATTTTTTTTTTTGTTTCTTTAAAATAAAAGAGTAATAGAGCATCCAATAAATACTACAGTAATTGTTATAATTTTCATGCTTCAAGTAAGTAATTTGGTCAATAAATATGCCTTTAATTGTTTGGCTAAATCATTTATAGAGTTACTGATATCAAAGTATATTGATTAATTTTAATCCCAATATATATATGATCAATAGATGAAGCTTTACCAAAATGTTTACATAAACATCAAAAGAGTCAGAATTCACTATCTCTTCCATAGGCTCCATCTTCAGATCAGCTGATTTCAAGCTAATTTGCTATCATCAGTGAAGGGTAGGGACCAGAAACTAGATCTAAACACAAAATCCAAGCATTTATGAAACAAGTACCTATCAGTTTGCAAGCATGAATTTTTCAGATATGTAATGTCTTCAAACCCAGCTTAACAAGCCAGATAGCTGTATGGGTCTGATATTAGTTCAGATTCACCACATAGTAGAAGCCTCTGCCATATATATCATTGCAAAAACTTTCAAAGGTACATTGATGAAAAACAAAACAAGTTATAAATCATGTAACTTGCTATCGCTTGCATTTATGATCAATAGATGGAGCTTTACCAAAATCTCTGACAAGCGAATGAAAAATTCATGCTTGCAAACTGATAGAAACTTGTTTCATAAATGCTTGGAGTTAGTGCTTAGATCTAGTTTCTGGTCCCTACCCTTCACTGATGATAGCAAATTAGCTTGACATCAGCTGATCTGAAGGTGGAGCCAATGAAAGAGTGAATTCTGACTCTTTTGATGTTTATGAAAACATTCACTTGTCAGAGATTTTGGTAAAGCTCCATCTATTGATCATAAATGCAAGCAATAGCAAGTTATGTGATTTATAACTTGTTTTGTTTTTCATATATATTGTATGTATATGACTCATTTCAAACAGATATATTATTTATCTAAAAAAAAAATTTCTTTTAGATATATAGATTTATGTGTATATTTATTATTATATAGTCTATATAAATAGTTAATAAATAAACAGTTGTAGAGAGAGAAGGTAATAATATTTAATTTTTATTTATTATATTTTCTTGTTAAATAATATGTTAAATTATTTAACATTAATTTTATTAAACAAAGCAGATCTGAAAGAAAGTGTAGGATAAAGTGATCAAGATTAGTAGATTAGGAGATAAAAAGAAATGTACATGTGCAAAAGAGTGTGAAAGAATAAAAACGTCTGTATAAAAACAAAAATGCTTTTACGCCTATTTTTAATGACTATAGATTGCCAGCTTTATTGTTTGTTATCTGTATCTAAGATTATTTTTTTTCTTTTGATACAGAAACATTAACCCTTTTCCCGCCTCTTACGAAGCTCCTCGTCGACATCTGACGTCACTCTAACTCTGCCAGTTCTTATGCTAAAATATTCGTTAGACAGGTATTGAATAAGTTTTTAAAAGTTCTGTAAGATGGTGCCCTCTTCCGAATTATTTTACAAGTAAAAAATAAAAAAAACACATTTAAACCTAAACAAAGAAAGAACATTACTTGTGATTGGTTCTTAGCATGCTCTCAGCTGAAAAAGACATTCTGATTGGCTGGAAAGAACAAAGAAACCGCCTGATCAAAGAAAATAAAGAAAAATGCTGAGATTTTCATTTCGAATATGATTTAAATTATTATAAAAGAATATTTTGAGAAATTACAAATTATTTTCAGAGAGAATACTAAAAAAACAAAATTATTTTCGAAAAATATTGAAGATTTTAGTAAAAATATTTAAGATTTAGTAAAAAGAAATATTTACTTTTCTATAACGTAAAAGTCGACCTTTTTGTTTATATTATAGCTTTTATGTTGCCGAAATTGAATATTTTAGAATAAATAAATAGCAATTTATTTTTGAAAGAACTTTCATTCTCTTTATAACCTGAAAAATTAGTAATATACTTTTTATAAACGTATCTGAGTTGAATTTAATATTATAGGCGAATATGTTTTAACAATAGGCTTTGTCTTCAGTTTGTGAGTTGGCCAATTAAAAGATTTGATTTTTACCTCATACAACCAATAATATAATTAGCGGTTTAAGGGTTAAGGGCTTGTTTATCAATAGTTATTCTCAATATCACATAACATAACACAAACACAGTTTAAATCTTTAAACTTAAATTTTCATTATTTTTTTTTATATTATATATTGTCATATTGAAATGTTTTTTTTTAATTGTTCTTTAGTTGTTATGATAATGAGCAACCTATAAATATATGCATTTATAATGTTTTTTTTGTTTTTTTTATCTTGTTGCATATTAAAATTGATATAATGTATTTTATTTTATTTTGCTAAAAGGTTGCAAGAATATTTTTTATATATGTAATTTATGTATTAATCTCTAATATAGGGGTATACATTTTAAACATACATGTTAACATTACCGAATGTGTGCATGTGTAACTGCTTATACAAACACATCAAAAGAATAGGTTATACATAATTAGTTTAAATATGAGAAATTATAAAGCAAGGCTTACATATGAATGGAAGTGAAATAAAACACAAGTTACATATGAAATTTATTTTTATGATATAATAAGTTAGGAAAGTCTTAAGTAAGCATTCCATGAAATATATTTTTTTAAATGTCATTTTAAGTCAGCTTATTTTAAAATTATCCAAAATGACGAACTTGTATATAAAATTTTGTATTAGTTCTATAATGAATTAATGTAATAATAAGCCATTTATCTAATTAGTAAATTTGATTTTAAAGAAAGAGTAATAGTATTAATAAAAATATAATTATATACCTTAATTAGTTTCGAGTTGTTATTAAAAATATTGTTGTGTTTTTCTTGTCTTAATTCTATCATTTTAATTCATCATCATCGCTCGCAGATATTAAGAATCATCATTCATAAATATTGAGCAATCACTTGCAAATATTAAGCGCTCACAAAATGTTAAGTAAACTAGAATGTTGATTTACCTTTAAGTATTTAGGGATTAAGCTTGATAATAACCAAATTTTAATAATGATAGTTCAAGAATAGAAATCTAAAATTATGTTGTGTCCATGAGTTTTGATCATCCTCATCAAAGATGGATATATTATTGATTAAAACACTGTTTCAAATAATACTATACATGAGTTATGATCGCCATCATCATTAATAAATTATAATCATTAAATCTAATGTTTAACATAATTAATATATTTAGTAAATAAGGATTTATAGAAAGTTGAATATCATGCATAGAGATTCGTGATGATTATTCATCATCACTAGTATTATTGAATCCTAGTTTTAACCATCAAAGTATTTTACTAAATAACCATAAACTTATATAAATGCTAGTGAATGTAATATTTAAATCCCATTTTGACAAGGGATGATTTTAAGAAAGTGCTTATGAGTTTATAAAGATAAATTTATTGTTGTGAGTTCAGTATAAAGCTATGGCTGGTATCATCATCACTATTATTATCATTATTATTATGATATTATTATCATCATCATTATTACCTTTATATTGTGATAAATAATCTAGTTAAATGGCCATCAATATCAATAATGGTCTTCACAATGCTTGTTTAGAAGCCATTAATAAGATTATACTTGTCTGTTCATCAATATATGTAAAATGAGCTAGCAATGTCTATAAGAGTTTTGATCTATATAAATTTTGGGGATATGGGAATCTTATGATTTTATTGACATGAGTAAAATATAAGAGTGTCATTTTTTTTCATTAGTCATCCAAGTCTTGTGTGATAAAAATGTACCAAATGAGTTTGAACTCAGTACACTCTAAACAGATATTTATTAGATTTAAAACAATCTAGTGGTGATCGTGGGAAAACACATATACTTAGCTAAATTGAATAAAAAGTAATCCCATCCCTTTTCCAACTTATTAACTTTGTGTAATATGTTTTATAAGTTGTCATGAATAGCACCAGTGTGTGCGTATGATCATGAATGGTCTTATATGGTTGGAAAGAAGAATAGGAAGGATTCTTTGTTGAAAGAATCTAGTATTGGAGATAAGCGAAATGCACTCCAGGGATCTCACCATGGGTAATTTTATTCAGTTGCTATATTTAATATTATTTTATTTGATGACAATGGCCAGTATGTTTTATTGTTCAAATGACTTCCCCAATATCTAAATATCATTAAATCTTTAATGAGGATAGTTTTAATTGTCATGTTGTTATTTTAAGTATTGAGAAATGAGATAATTTATTTATTTCATTATTAGCGTGACAGAATTAATGTTTGAGATAGTTGCAATCGGGCTATAATGTTATATTTAATTAATTAGAAATAAACACCCAGATAGAGCATGATATGCATATATTTTTATTTATATGTTAGCATCATCCTTATTTAATTATAAATTGTATTTTAGCTAACAAGGTGAATTCATTTCTCATTTAATTTCCTCAGTTACAAATGACGAACTGCTGGAGCATATCATTATCCTGTTTAGTGTTTAGTTATTGAATTATAGCAACTATTATTTTATCACTCATCTATATATTAAACGGTTACAAAATAGCAGCCCTTTTCATCATTACAGTAATTTTTCTTACTGTTACAAATGGCACAGATTGTAAGAATATTACAATAATGGGATCATTTTCTATCAATCTATATTTCTTTCCGTTACATTTCATTTAATGACTATACTAAATATAAATTATTTACTTCTATCCTTTCTATTTTGAAATATGGATCAGTCACTGGGAACTCAAACTCTAAACAAAATATTCACAGCAATTGGTAGTCTTTTATAAATTTTCTAGATATATATATAATCAATTCTTGTAAAAAAAAAAAAAAGCCAGTAATCTTAAATTTTTACAACACTTGTAACCCGGAAAGTTATCTTGATACCTTAAAAACTGTATATATAAAATCCAAATAGTGGAGCTGTGAACTATGTTTTATATATTAGTATATGACTTAACTTATATGCTATCCAAAAAATAATGTAAACAAACAAACAAATAAACATTAAAATTTGAAAGTTTTATAATATTTGATCAGCTATTTTTTGTTCTGGGTACCATACACGATTATATGTTTTTAAAAAAACCCAAAAATTTATAAATAAATTTTGAAATGTACCAGAAGCTATTTTTCCATTTTAGAATACTGTACATGATTATATATGTTAACACAATTTTTTTTATGTTGAAAGCATATACATTTATTTTTCCTTTGTTGTCCATCCTGAATTTGATATGCATGCTATTGCATTAAAAAAAATTTCAGGCTAAATGCTAAAAGTTTTACAAAATGTTAAAATATGTTAAAAATTAATATTGATTTGAAAACATCAAACCAACAAGAAGACTATTATATTTCTATAAGAGAAAAACATTACTGTAAAAAAAAAAAATATCACTTGGTGCATAATTAATGGTGACAAAAGTCAGAGACTTCACTATTTACTTTATTTTTAAAATAAAAATACTGTAGTGTTTTTCTTATTGCTTCAGTAAATGGATGAATGAACACATACTCAATAATATATATATATATATGATAAACAAAACAAATTCGTTTCATAACTTGCTCTTAGCTTGCATTTTATGATCACTAGATGGAGCTTTACCAATAGTTCCTACCAAGCTTTGTTTACATAAATGCAGAGAGACATAGAATTCATTATCTCTTTCACTGTCTTCCACCTCCAAACCATGGCTTCGAGCTAGTTGGCTCATGTCAGTGAAGGTTGAGTTTCTAGTCTTCCAACCCTTCACTGATGTGAGCCAACTAGCTTAAAACCATGGTCTGGAAGTGGGAGACAATGAAAGAGATATTGAATTCTATCTCTCTTGGCATTTATGTAAACGAAACTTGGTAGAAGCTATTGCTAAAGCTCCATCTAGTTCACTAAACAATACATGCCTTTTTCTAATCAATATGTATCAACAAAATGTGAATTACTATATGTTATATATGTTTGTATGTGAGAGGGGCTTGAAAAAAAAATAGTATATTTCATGGCTCTACTGTACTTCTATTCTATTATATAGTAATGTGTAACTTTCTAACATGATAAAATTATCCTTTTTTGTTTGTCTAATGCATTAAATATAGATTTTATTAATAACTATGAGTTTGATTTAGATTTTAAAAAATTAATAGTAATGTAAACCTTATTTTTTTATTTTAATATATATATATTTTATTTTTATATATATATATATATATGTTTTTTTATTTCCTTTATTCATCAGTGTATTGTTTATTTACATAAATATAATAACAGAAATATTGTGTAATTGGTTTAAGGCTATAGATTTATATCATAAATAAAATTAATTGAAAATTGGAAAATCTGAGCCCTTTGTTTCTAAACTTCCTTTATCTCATGGCCTTTGTCTCTTTTTTAAATATAAAAATTTATAAAATTTCTATTTACAATGAAGTACAGAATCTTTGTGTATTTTGAATGTGAATTGTGTCTATAAAATATATTTAACATAAAAATGTGACTTCAATTTATTTCATTCCATAATCTTCAAAACTTATTTGACTTTTACTCCATTGCTACTATTAAATCTTTACAAAATAAAACACATTTCTCATAATGCTTTCTTCACACAGTTTCATTTAATTTATGACATTTTTGACTGATCAGCATTATTCTTCAGATATAGAAAATATTTTTATTCTATCCTCTTGAACTATAAGCTGAACTTTTATTTTTTATAAATTGTTAGTTCAGAGTTTGGAAGAGATAGATGAAAAATATTTCAAATGTCTGAAGAAGACTTTTAGTCAGTCAAAACTGTCATGGATGAAATAAAACATTGGACAAAGCACATTATGAAATCTGTGTTTCGTTAAGAATTCCATATGCCATAGACATAGACCTATGACACTGATGCATCAATCTTTTGCAGTCACAAGAGAGAAGAACATGGACATAGTTTTGCAAGTTAAGTGTAATTCATATATTTTATGAAATCTCAAAATATTTTATTGAATATTTGCTTCAATACAGGCACAAAATAATAATCAATAAGTGAGAAAAAATGGAAAAAAAATATTAATGGGGGAATGAATAAATAAATAATGAATCAAATTGATAGTATCTCCCTTATAGATTTCTTTCTTGAATACTTTAACAGGAAAGAGAATATAATAAAGGTTCAAGTCTTTTCTATGACATTTTTTCGTTGACTTTATATTTTAATTTCGCTCATATTATAAATCTCAATATAGTTTTTTTTAATTATTTTTTATTTAAAGACTCTGTCATCATTCATGAACAAAAATACAATATTTTTTTTCAAAATCTTAGAATTAGTTTTCATTCTTTATTTAATTAGAATAAACTTTTATAATTCATTATCTCTTTATTTATTTGTCTCAAATATTTAAGGAAAAATATGCAACATTTAATTTTTTTTTCTCTAAATTATCTAAATTATTTCTTCTTTTCAATATCTTTATTCTTTTTAGTATTATTCAACAAGCAATAAATTTAATGACAATCGGTATTAGTATTTTATTTTTGCAGAGAGTAACAATTTTTTCAATGTATCTATAAAATTTTAGCAGCTTCAAATAGTTGATAAGAAAGATTATTATACTGAAGGTAAGAGAACTGAGATGCTATTTGCTTGTCTAGTCCCCATATTACCTAAAAATCCAAATATAAAAAGGATTTTTATCACTTTTAATAAATTTAAGTAGTTACAAATTTGCACTTCTTGTGTATTTTAAACTTGATAAAAAATTCATTTTAATTTTTCCACGACTTTCAGCAAAAGTGAGCAGGAAAAAAAAAAAAAATCTCATTTCAATATGTTCAACCTCATTTACATATAAACGCTTTTGTTGTCTTTATAAATTTTTGGAGTCATTTCCATAATGAATTTAAAAGCTATTTGTTTTGAAATAAAGGGAAAATTAAGTAAATAAATATTCTCCCTTCTTTATTTCAATTTTACATATATATATATATTTAAAAATATTGCAGTTTGTAATGTTATAATTGACTATTTATTAGTCTGCAATACAGTGACATGTTTATTTCATGTTTAAAGAGGTTTATTTAAACTTCATTGTGTCAATATTTCATACTCTGTAGTCAAGTTGCAATCTTTAAGTGTCCATATATATTCAATGGACCATTAGTAAGAATGGATTTCCATCCTTGCTATTAAAAGGTGAGACGGTTGCCTTGACAACAGTTAGAAATATTGATTACTATCTTTACTGTGAATATTTAGGTGGTTACTGGTTGGTATCTAATTATATATATATATATATGTGTGTGTGTGTATGCATAAATGACTAGACACACCTTGGTTTTCAAAAGTATCACTATGCAACTTTGATATTGCCAATATAATAGTTCCTATATATATAATGTTTAAATTAAATATAGCTTGATGTATATGTAGACAAAGATAATAAATCAACCACCCCCAGGCTATGAATTACAAGTATTCTAAATGTTGAACACCATCAACTATATTCTATCCCATTAACACATCCAAAGAGTTTTCACATTATCAATTCGTGCATTTTTTCATTCCATTCTCTTCATAACCCAACTCTTCAATTTCATAAAACTCTTTTCATCTCTTGTATTATCCAACAATGTCAATCTTTTCCTCCCTTTCTTCTTGCTTCCACTCACCATTTCCTCCAAAATATCTTTAATTAAACTATACTTTTTTAAGATGTATCCAATCCAGTTTCTCTGTCTTTTCCTAATTTCCTTAATCGATTATTTTTTCATTTACTCTTTTCAAAACTTCTTTATTTGTTATTTTATTCATGTAAATGATTTTTTCCATTCTTCTCGAAGTCCACATCTCAAAGGCTTTCAACTTTTTTCTAACTTTTTTATTCATTGTCCATGTTTCAAAATCATACAGTAGTATATTGCACATGTACAATTTAAAGGTCCACAAAATACATTTTTCTATTAATAAATGACTTCTTTGCCAACATCATTCTTCTTTTAAGTTTATTATCACTTCTTCCATCAACCAACTACCCAAATACCTAAATCCCTTTATCATTGAACTATATTATCACAGATTTCAATTGGCAATCTTTTTGCATTCTTCCCCATCCATAAACACTTCCATATATCTTTTCTCCAATTCATTCAACAAAAGACATTTTTCAACCTAAGCTATAAGATATATCATCTATAAATCTTATACATTTTATTACACTACTACCAATATCTGCTACTTCACAATTTAAATAATTGTTTAACATGTCTTCCCAATATTAAAAAGAACAGGTGACATACTGCATTATTTCCTAACTTTTTTTCTATATTCATTTTATCAGTCTCGTTATTCTCCAGTCTAGTACACATATTCCAAATCAATGTTTTCTCTTTCCAAAATGCTCAATTATTTTTTAAATTGGCCATAAGTTTCTTCCAGATTACTCTATCAAATTCGTTTTCCCAATAAAAAAAAACATATATCAAATCCTTTATCTTTTTCATTATAACTCTCAGCTTGTTCTAACAGAATCTTTTGTACTTTTTCCTATTTGAAAACCAAGAGGTTCTTTTATAATATAATAATCTATATTCTCATAAATTGTTTTGAGTTAAAATCCTCAATAAAACTTTAGAAGCATGAGATTACAAAGTTATTCTCCTATACTCACCACATTTAACAGATTTTTTTAGCAATCAGAATCACTAGAGTCCTTAAAAAATCTTCAGATTAAACTCCACTATTATATATCAGTTGTCAAGTGCAACTCTGTCCTCCAAAGTGAATGTTAAACAAAGAATCAAGAATAGAATGAATCCACTTGATTCTTTATTCAACACTAAGAGTGCTTTTAATTCTTAGCCAGGGGAAGGATAATTTCCCACTTTGTTTATATATATGTAATATACTGTATTTTTTATATGTCAAAGCGTCAGCCGAAAATCGAACCCGGGACAACTGCTTGGAAGGCAGCTATGCTAACCATTAGGCCACCAATGCTTGATTATTTACTGTATTTTCTTTGGTTTTTTTAATAATTTTGTTTTATTTCTAGTTTTTAAAAACATATCATTACATTCAGATATTTTTGTTCTTAAAAGTGATTCTTTTCAAAGAGTGTCTCAAATATATGATCTTGAATTACTTCTTTCAGCTAATAAGAGAACAATGAACACTAAAACTGAATACATTTAATTTGCAGTCATTTCTAATGTCTTTTTCCCCTACTTCTCTTGTCTAATTAAAATTCAATTTGTTGAAAACCATTATTTGTTAGACAAATTGTCCAAAATAATTCTGAAATAAACAAACTTTATTAATTAAGATTTAAAGTATAAATTTAATATGAAAAGGATTTGATGATCTCATTAAATACCTGGTTAGTTAAGTACTTTAATATTATTAGGATTATTATAATGCTGCAGATTTGTAAGAAAATAAAATAGAATTATTACTATTATAATTGTTACCATCTTTTTTTATATATATAAAAAATGGCCAAATGAATAAATTAATTAGAACATTAAATATTTCAACATTAATATTTATTTAAATCTTTTTTAAACAAATAATGATTTTTCAATTTGATATTTACATTTCAAATAAACTTGAAATTTTTTTTAAATAAGATTTTTCAATTTATTAAAGTATTATTAATATTTCAGTTTCTCAAATTAGCAAGCAAATTTACGACTTTTGATTTTGTATACTAGCAAAGATTTAAAATACATGTTTATATATCATAATAAAATACATTCAAATTGCTATAATATATTGCATATATATAAAACTGTAATAAAAATAATGAATAAGAAATAAGAAACGTGGTACAACATTTATATTATGTGCATTACGGTGCACAAGGTTCACTTATCTTTACAATAGTAATGCAAGAAATTTAACACTTTTAAAAACAAATTAGAGGTAATAAAACAAAGAGATGAAAATATCACCCTATCAGACACATTCGCTATCACTTAGTCATTTGCCACAATGGTCTAACCTCTCCTGAGATGTATTTTCTGTTTTCTATTTTATTGTAAATGATTTTAATTCACTGATGCTATTGGAATTGTATATGTTGTGGTATTCTTTGATTAGTTTCGTATTATTATTTTTTCTTTTAAAATAAACTATCTTTAGATATATATTTCATTGAATAAAATTCCTTCTAAAACTAAAACTAAAAATAATGAATTATAACGATAATAATATATTTTATAAATAAATATAATAAACCACAGAATGTACTTTCAGATAATATATTAACTTTCTTCAAGTAAAAACCACTTAAATGTAATTTCTTGGAAGTAATGGCCTCATATTCATATTCCTTAGCAGAAGTAAAATATCACATTATATCCCAAGATCTTGTGACATGATGACACTTAATTCCACTAAATTTGAATTTAAATAGTTTTCAGTTGAAGAAAGTTAAGAAATTAACCGGAAATACTTTTATGGCTTGTTATAATTATTTATAAAACGTATTATTACTGTTATAATTCATTATCTCTATTACAATAATTAATCTATAATAGACATTTTATTTTATTGACATGAAGAATAAATATTAAATTAGTTGGATGGCATATATTAGTTCCTCTAATTGTTTGAATTTGGATAAATTTTTCATGTAATAATATCCTAAGTCCAACTAAAAATGTTTTTTTTTTTTTTTTGCATGAAAATCATCAATTAGAGAACAATTAAATACTTTATAGTGACAAACTGTTTCTTGGATTGTTAATATTTTTTGCATTGTAATATTTTATTATATATAAAATTGTTTATAAACCTACCATGATTAAATATAACAAATATCTAAAAAAAGACATTGTATTCAATTTACTTTTTATTGAATATGAGGATGACCAAGCATTTTTATTAAAATATACAGCAGTCAAATGAAGCCATACAAATTTTGTGCCATTTTCATCTAATTAACTGCCTTTTGTATTTAAGCCATCAATTATTTCAACATTGACCAATACTTTTATAGAAATAAACCTTATTAAAAACATTACATTAAAGAGCTAAGATCTGTTGAAAATACCTTTATTATTTGGTCTCTAGTATGTGTGGATTTATTGATTTTTTTCTAAATTTGTGAAACAATAATCAAAGACCTTATTTATTAGATGTTTTAATTATAAAGAATAAACATGATTCTTTGTCTCATTCTAAATACAGTAAATAAACACATGTGGAAAGGGATTTACAGTTTTTATATCATTACCATTGTACTGAATTCTATTACTTTAAATAGAACAAAAAGTTTTCTGATAATAGATATATTCATCAAAATGACTTTTATCAAATATTAAGAAGGCTCCTTTCTATAATAAAAAAAAATGATTCAATAATTAACATGATTTGCTTTATATACATAAGGATCACTGAGAAAATTATGAATATTAGAAAAAAAAGATATAGTGTATATAACTCGTAAAAAAAAATTGTGAAAGTATTTCTATGTCCCAAAAATAAAATTTCTTTAAAATGTAATTATATATATATATATAGATAAATTATAAGTTTTTGGGATATACCGTGTCTTATTTTCCATTGAGCACCGATATTTCGACGGAATAGCAATCGCCATTTTCAAGGTTAACTTTTGAAAGAAAAACCGTTAGATCTTAACAAATAACGTGACTGTGTGCGAGATGAGAAATGAAATTCCAGTTCAGCATTCACAATATGAGGCTTATCAAAATGTTTATTTTCCTCAGTATTTTTTACCTGTTAATTTTAAGTTAATATTGGATAAAAAGAGAGGTTTCCACATAGCTGGAATACGTTGTGCTTCATCAGTTCTATTTAAACCAGTAGGTCTCTTTAATATTTCAAATGACTCTCTCATGATTCTTAAATCATATCTTTCCAAATTAGCAAGTAGTTTTGTATTGTCAAAATTAGGTTTGTGACCAGTTTCTAAATAATGGGAAGTAAAAACTTATGTGCTAATTTTATGTTGAAAAACATTTTTATGTTCCTTAATTCTGACATTAATTCGTCTATTAGACTGACCCACATAGCCTCTTGAGCACTGGAAACATGGAATTTAATAAACTCCTTGGTGTTCCAAAAGTATTCTGTCTTTAGGTTTATACAAAAAATCACCAATTTTTTTGCCAGTAGAAAAAGTGGTCTTTATATTAAAACAAGATGTGATGAAACATTGTCAATATCAGTTTACAGAAAATCCACTCATACAAACAGATATCTTAATTTTAATTCTCATCATCATCCTGCACAATTTTTTTCTGTATCTAAAAATCTTTTCACTAGAGCTTATAATTTATCTGATAAAGAACATCTTTCTCAAGAAATAAAACTTACAAAAAGTATTCTGCTTTCTAATAATTATAATAAAAACATCATATGTAAGGCTTTATATAACATTAATACTAAAAAGAAAAAAGAAGACAGAATTGATAATTCCTCTTTTAATAGAGTAATTTTGCCTTACATTAGGGGGGTTACTGATAAAATCAGTAGAAGACTATCTTGTTTTAATATAAAGACCACTTTTTCTACTGGCAAAAAAATTGGTGATTTTTTGTATAAACCTAAAGACAGAATACTTTTGGAACACCAAGGAGTTTATAAAATTCCGTGTTTCCAGTGCTCAAGAGGCTATGTGGGTCAGTCTAATAGATGAATTAATGTCAGAATTAAGGAACATAAAAATGCTTTTCAACAAAAAATTAGCACATCAGTTTTTACTTCCCATTATTTAGAAACTGATCACAAACCTCATTTTGACAATACAAAACTACTTGCTAATTTGGAAAGATATGATTTAAGAACCATGAGAGAGTCAATTGAAATATTAAAGAGACCTACTGGTTTAAATAGAATTGATGAAGCACAACGTATTCCAGCTATGTGGAAACCTCTCTTTTTATCCAATATTAACTTAAAATTAACAGGTAAAAATACTGAGGAAAATAAACATTTTGATAAGCCTCATATTGTGAATGCTGAACTGGAATCTCATTTCTCATCTCGCACACAGTCACGTTATTTGTTAAGGTCTAACGGTTTTTCTTTCAAAAGTTAACCTTGAAAATGGTGATTGCTATTCCATCGAAATATCGGTGCTCAATGGAAAATAAGACACGGTATATCCCAAAAACTTATAATTTATCTACATCATATAAACGTGAAAACATTAAGTATAACACACACACACATATATATATATATACTAGATTTATATACTTTATTATATTAGACAGACCAATCATAAAATAAATATAGGCAAAGAACATATGAAGGAATCTAATTTGAAGATCTCTTATTTGCATATTAGTTTAACAAAACATGATTTCAATTTTAATAAAATATGAATTCTGATAAAAACTGACTATTAAGATGAGAAGGTACTTTGGTATTATTCCTGCTATGATGTATTACTCTGATGATGTTTTTGTCTGATAATATTTATTCAAAGCTTTTATTTATGATGTCATGCCATCCTATAATCTTGGCATGACTAATCCATGTCAAATATATAAATGTTACCATCTTTTCATATAAAGACACATTACTAAGTTGTAAAACATGATAACCTGTGTGATTTTGTGCTTTTTACTTTTAGTGATTTTGTGCTATCAGAATGAAGAAATATACTCATTACGGAAAAAAAAAACAGGTAGGTGTGAGATTTTATTTTGGCACTTTGTGTCATCAAAAGAATTATTTTCAGTCCCAGCATAACATGGCACTTTGTGCCATCATAAACACCCAACACATGTAATAAATTTCAAACAAAAAAAAAAAACTTTTTTCTCTCACATCATTTATAAGTAATACATTTTATATTTAAAAACACAATTATTGCTAAAGCCTTATATATATCTGTGATTTTTTTGAACAGCTAAAATTTTATATATCTTTTTTTTTAAAAAAAAATATATTTAAAATATGAGGTTAAACTTACAGTTTGCCATGTTTAGATAAAGTTGAAATTTTGTCTTACAGTTTGCCTTTTTTTTTTAAGTTTTAAAAAAAAATGTAAAGCTAAAACTTTATTATATCTCATCATTTAAAAACATTTCAACATTCTTTTTCATATTTTTCCTTTTCCCATAATAAATATATATCTCCATCATTAGAAATAAGATGTTTTTTCTTTTATTATTGAAGTTTGGTATTACACATTCTGGGTGCTTATAATGGCACAAAGTGTAGTATTATGCTGGGAAAAAAAGATGGCTTTGATAGCAGAAAATGCTGTAATATAAAGTGATAAAAGTATTAAAACATCACAATGTGTTTTACCTTTTTCTATAATGAGTATATTTCTCCATTTTGTTTTAAATTTGAAGTTTGATATTATACAAGGTATGATATATTACTCTAGTAATATATTTTTCTAAGTTTTCAGTATGTTAAAAACAACACTTCCATGGGATCTACAGACAAATTTTATCAATTAATTTTGTCTGCATATTCTTTGGAAATGTTATTTTAAGATATTGCAAATGTAGAAAAATATGTCACTGGAGTAATACATCATAGCAGAAATAATATCAAAGTACAAATGAGAATTATTAAAAAAGAATCTGAACAAAATAACATCAAATTGGTGTAAGAGTTTCTAAGTATCCAAAATGAGAAGATAATAGCACTAAGAATTTGCTTATAGTTCTTGGAATAATCCAATATAATTTATGCAACAGTAGTTATGTGCTTTGACTCTTTTATATTTTTGTTAGCTAACTAGTAAGTAGTTGAGTAATTCACTTTCATTACAAATAATATTTGGAATACAGGCATACTTCCTATACCAGGAACTTAATTATAAATACAGGGGTTTGAACACTCACTTTTAAGTACCCTTCAACTACCACACTATCTCACACCACTGATATACATGACCACACACATGTAGAAAATATAAATAATCACCAATATACATACTTTGTGCTGCACCAGCCCTCATCAGTTGGTCCAAATCATCATCATTTATCTTTTCTACATGTATGAGGTTATGGGTATCATTGTATGAGATATGGTGGGTAGTGAAAGTGTACTTGAAAATCGTGTTCAAATCTTCTATATTTTCATTACATTTGTAGATATATCCAAAGGTAAATCTTAATAAATGCTAATTTCTATGTTATCTATTAAGCGTGTATCATAATTCATTTTAATATTAGCTGCAAGTATTTATCTATTTATTAACCACCAACATTGTAATATAGGTGTTAGATCTCCAACATATGCACAATAATTATGTTTTCATTGGGCTGTGATAAAATATTGGCATTACAATCTCATGACTAAAGTCAGGTACATTTAATGTTTTATATTTTGTTCTCTTCTTCTAGTGAATGGTTCTTAGGATAGTCATTTAAACTTCATTTGTTTTTTTCTGTGAAATTGACATTTTATTTTATTTATAACAACTAATGCTTTACCCCTATATATGTGAGATTATTTCGTTTTATACTTTATAGTCATGTGTTCCAAATTCGAACATTTTCCCCAAAAAATATATAATGGTCTCTGGAAATTGTGGTTTTATTTATTAAATGGTTTGAATTTTAATCCATGGGTTCTTAGGAAACAGACGTCAACATATTCGAACTAGGAATTCATTTTTATTGTTGTTCTAACTGGTTTTATGAAAACGAAATTTCAGTAAATAGGATATGTTGTTTAAAATATAGTTTTTCTTCTAAGTGGTTTGTTGGTGCATATGTATGTAGATTCTCTCAAAAATGAAAGTATCCAATAAAGTTAATGAAAGAGTTTCCTTTTTTAATCCAATTTATCGATTTGTTTTCGAAGAGAATAGAAAGTATGTAAAATTTCCTGTCTATTATTGTATCTTTATTTATATGAAGAATAAAAAAGAAAGAGGAAGTATGGAGATGATCAAAGTAATCAATATTTTTTTTTTCTTGTTGCTATATCACTTGTGTCTGGCGGACTTCATTCGATTGTCGCTGTAAACAATTCACATAATTATGTTTATATAATATTGAATATATCTGTATAAGTAGATTATTACATGTGAGATATAATGTATATTAATCACTCATTAATGTGCAAGTAAATAATGTCATTTCAATCAAATAATTTCCCTAACATTGTATTAACCACATTCTGATACTTCTTCAAGGATTTTAATTTAGAATTACTTTTAATCAAAATGAGTAATAAAATATATGGTTAAGATATTAATTAAAATATTATGGTAAGCTTAATGTTTTGCCAGATAAAGTAGAGAGAACCAATTGGCAGTTGTAATTATTATTTTGTCATCAAAAAAGTATATATACATAATCATCTTTTGAAGAGACGTCCTAAATTGTGCAATATATATATATATGAAAAACAAAAATGCCAAGTTAAAAAACTTGCTAATGCTTGTATTTATGTCCACAGATGGCGTTCTACCAAAAACACTGATCAAGCGTATGTTTTGTTTACATAAACGTCAGAGCAGTATTCACTATCTCTAACTAAAATTCCACTTTCAGATCATGATTTCAAGCTATTTGCTATCATCAGTGAAAGATAGGAATAAAGAAACTAGATCTAAACACAAACTCTGAACGTTTATGAAACAGTTTTTATTCAGCTTGCAAGCGTGAATCTTATCTGGTTTGCTATGCTGAGTTTGAAGACATTAAGTATCTAAAAGATTCACGCTTGCAAGCTGAATAGAAACTGTTTCATAAACGTTCAGAGTTTGTGTTTAGATCTAGTTTCTTTATTCCTATCTTTCACTGATGATAGCAAATAGTTTGAAATCATGATCTGAAAGTGGAATTTTAGTTAGAGATAGTGAATACTGCTCTGACGTTTATGTAAACAAAACATACGCTTGATCGGTGTTTTTGGTAAAATGCCATCTGTGGACATATATATATATAATGAGATGGATAGATCAGATAAGAAAGTATAGTGGAGTGATGTGGGGCTAGAGATCAGAGAAGATGAAGTGAACTTGAAAAGACATTCATCCTGAATGGATTGATAATAATTGAAAATGATAATGACACCATACATTGCCCATGTAAAACTAGTAACAATAAATAAAATAAAAATAACAACTACAAAGTTGTACATCATTTGGCATATAAGACCCAGACCTTTGGCAGGGATTCTAGTCACTTTATAGAATTAATCAGGAACATGAAAATTGAAAGAACTGACTTACTGGTAAGCTTTGATGTGGAAAGTTTATTTATGAATGTACCACACAAAGAAACTTTGGCTCTTGTAAATAAAAGATTAAATGGTGATAAAAGTTTACAAACCAGAACAGCTCTTCCTATTGATAGTACAGTGGAATTATTAACATTCTGTATAAAAACAACCTACTTTCAATATAACACAGAATTCTTTCAACAAAATAAAGGAATAGATATGGGCTCACCATTGTCTCTGCTGATCAGCAATATTTACATGGAAAAACTTGAAACTTTAACCATAAAAACTATTCCATATCTACTTAAAGTTTGTCTTTGGTATGTGGATGATATATTTGATGTATGGCCTCATGGTGAAGCACTGCTACAAACTTTTTGGAAACATATCAACAAAATATCCCCTTCAATTAAAATTACAATAGAATTAGAACAAGAACAAAAATTGGTATTCTTAGATGCTCTTGTGACAAGACTCCCTCATGGAAAAATCAAAACTACAGTTTAGCAAAAAATCCACATACAAGAAAATACCTACCCTATACATCCAAACACAAAAACATGAAGTTATACTATCACTATGGAACAGAGCAAAAGAAGTTTGTTCAGAAACCAGTGATTTAGAAAAAGAAAAGATTTATAAACTCTTATGAAAATGGTTATCCATCAGCTGTTATTAGGAAAATGTTAAATAGACAACAAAAAGAACCAGTAAAAGAAAAGATAATTATCGGTACCATAGTGTATCCATATATTCCAAAAATAACAGACAAATTAAGGAAAATCTGCAATCAATGTACTATCAGAACAGCTTTCCAGATCCATATCACACTACAAGGAACTCTAACATCTACAAAGCCTAAACTTGATATGCTGAAAAGAAAAAAATGCATCTATGAAATACCATATGAATATAGAGCATATATTAGTGAGACTAATCATTCCATTGAAAAGTACTTGCAAGAACACAAACTGATAATTAGAAAATAGAAAACAAATGTGTTTAAGGTAGCAGACCATGTGTGTGCCAATGAACATATGTCCAACTGGGAAAACACAAAAATATTGGATAGAGAAGAAAATGTACAAAGAAGAAAATTTGAAAAAGCTGCTCACATGACCATGGCAAAAAATCCCATAAGCTAACCTAGTGTGACTATATATAATATAGGAAAACCACTAATCACCATTGATCTTAAGGAAAAAAGTGGAGAAATCAGAAGGAACCTCATAGTTAAGTATATGAAATTTCTACTGACTGTTGCCTTTGGCAGGATAGCTCAGTTGGTTAGAGAATTACCATAAAAATTTAATACTCAAGAGTCTAAGGGTCCAGGTTTAAATCCCATGCTAGTACTGTCAGTAGTCAGGCCAGAAACACAAAAAGAAGCGGGGAGAATAATACCTCTCAAAACATCAACACCTAAAGAAGAGGGGAGAATAATACCTCTCCAAACATTGTGCATATACTATTGATGGCTATTACTAATAGTTTAATATTTGAAATATTTAAATAAAAGTTAAATTTTCTAAAGACATTCAATACGCATATTAGATGATGGAAATAGTCCAATATAAAAATACAACTAGAACACCATCATCACAAACTTTCAGAAAAACACCAATTACAAATGTTTATCAGTTTATCATGGGTCTTAGATTACAGCTTTATATATTAGGCCTTTTTGAATACTTTAAATGTTAATATGACATAGGTGCATATTCTTAAATAGAATTACTAAATATTCACAATACAATTCTGACTGACTTTTATGTTATTGAATGTCTTTATCAAATTGCTAATTCAAAATTGTTTATAAGTCTCTACCATTATTTGCAAAAACTTCATTTACACCACTGATTTTTTTGTGATATTGGGCATTGTACTGGTGCTGCAATTATTCGGCATTATAATGGTGCTGCAATTATTGGGCATTATAATGGTGTTGCAATTACTAGGCATTATAATGGTGTTGCAATTACTGGGCATTATAGCGATGCTGCAATTACTACATCTTCTCTATGTTGTTCTTGTTTTAAACTTATCTATAACTTTATATTACAGTGGTCTTTCTATTTTACCACAGTTACAATTTTAAAATTATTAGTTGAAATAAAAATCTGAAAACGTTAGAATTATACAAATATTTTAGGCAATTACAATATTTAATTTGTATAAGTGAGTCACTAATTGTGTCATATGCTTATGTCAATAAAAAGAATATTTTTTGATTATTTCATTGTTTAGTCCAAGTGAAATATTTGAACACTTACTAATAACAAAAATTGTATGTTTTAGTAATTTATTTACATATTAAAGGTTATTTATATGATATTTTTATTAAATTACTTATTTTAGTAAAATAAAAACTACATGTTTCCAAGTAGATTTTTATCTTAAAATATTTATTTTCAAGAAGACAAGTCCTAGAATCTTGTACTTGACAAAGCAGAAGCATTTTCTACTGATTAACAAACACATTGGTTTTATCTAATCAATAAGTAAAATTATTTTAAAATTTCAATAATAATAAATTTAATTATTATTTTTTTAAGTTTTATTTTATTTCTTTAACAATATTTAACCCTAACTTAATTCCCAATTTTGAAAATGGAATTTAAATAAGAAATATTTCATTATATAACTTTTTGAATACAGAAAATATGTCTAATAAAAGGTTCAAATATGGAAGAAGTTGTCAAGCATTGGTGGTCAAGAGGTCAGTAACAGCTGCTTTACAAGCAGTTGTCCCGGGTTAGTGTTTTCACTTCCTGGCTGATGCTATGACGCATAAGAAAAAAAAATATGGATGAAGTTCTCACTAGGACCCTTTTATAGAAGAAAAGAGGGGATGAAATTTAAAAGAGTTAACTCATTGATTCATCTTATTATTCTAGAAAAACTCAATCATCTCCTGGTGAAAGTGTATTGCATCACCCATATTTTGTTTATGATATGAAAAGCCAACAAATATTTTTTTTTGTTTAATAAAATTTGAATACTTTCTTGTATTTAATATATCC
Source organism: Epiperipatus broadwayi (assembly GCA_028023455.1). Taxonomy (NCBI): domain Eukaryota; kingdom Metazoa; phylum Onychophora; class Udeonychophora; order Euonychophora; family Peripatidae; genus Epiperipatus; species Epiperipatus broadwayi. The sequence continues at coordinate 3,860,203 of JAQFVV010000040.1, forward strand.
AAAAATTTCTGAGTGAAGAAATTGTTCATTTATCTACTTTCAAAAATATAATCACTTGCCTTCTAATTAGTAGAATTCCTGAAATTCTTGAGTGGACTAAACAATTAACTTGAGGCTATAAAGAGATGAGCTAAAAATTATATTTTATTCTGCTTATTTACCACTCACTTTCTGCTTGCTCATTCCTGATACACTATTGGATTCTGCTTCATTAACTTATCGTAAATTTGGGAACAGTATTATTTTCACAGTGATTTTGGCTGTATTACCTGCTCTGGACTCAATGATGAATTCTGAACTTGCTTCAATGATTGTGTTTAAAAGTATATGCTGCTAAAGCATCAGAAATGAACTCCACTCTCACTTGTAAACTTGTAACCATCACATGTTAACTTTGCCTGTTTAGTAACCAATATCAAACAATTTAATTACTACCATCAAAGAGACAGTAGAAGAGATGCACTTTTCCTTATCAATGAAGCAGTTCCAAAACAAACTTCAATATCTGATCAAGGACATGTTTGCATACATATGCATTTATATATGCTATCTGTCCTGAAAGTATTAGCTCTATACCCATTTTAAAATGGACTTAGGATAAAATCTTTAGATGAAGTATTCATTAGATATTACCTGTAAGCCAATGATATACATGGAGATGTAATTTAATATTTTTGTTTTTACCATTTATTTTTCCATTCTTTTTGTATCTTTCATATATTCTATTCTTGATTCCTTTCATCAACATTTAGAATGTTTTTAAAACATAGCCTGGAGGAGGGTATTTACTCTCTTTGTTTATATTTAAAACTATTTTGTAATTAGCTGTTTTTTTTTTTTTTTTTTCATATGTCATAGCATCGTCCGGGAGGCGAACCCACAACCGTCTGCAACCAACTTCTTGCTTGCAAGGCGGCTACGTTGACCTCTCGGCTAATTTCAATAACCTACAAAAGATTTTCTAAACGTGTTTTTCCCTTCTGCTACACCTCAATATTTGCAATTGCTTAAACAATCTAACTTACCTTAATAAGACTTTGAAAGAAAGAAATACTAAGTCTAAACAAAATTTAGATTGATGTTTTATATATATAATGTCTATTTTGAATAATTTAGAATGCCTTAGAATTTATAAAATCATTATTACATTTTTGTACTTGATGTATTTAATTATGTGTATATAATGTTTTATATAAATGTTGAAATATTTAAATTATTAAGTTTTTTTACTTGTTATTTGTGTCATATAAGGCTGAAAGTAAAAAAAAAAAAAAGACAGTTATGCTTGTGTGTGCATGCATACATAAAATGATTTTTTATATATATCACACCATGTATTTGTTTGTTTGGTCTTTTGATTTATTTCTCTGCTTGGTGGATTTTGATGTTTTTTTATTGGATATAATGACATTTCTGTCCTATGCTCCTTTTTTTAATAATTTATTATTCTATTTTTGAAACAATAGTTTATTTATTACTTGAAATTAGTAATCCTGATTGATTTTCACATTGTGTAAAGTGCTTTAAATCTTCCCATGCATTCATATATTTTTACTCTTTATTAACACAAGTTATTTATGGAATTATTGATTATTGTTTTTTATGGTTCTTTTCATAGTCATAATCTTTCACAACACATGACTTTTGTTTAGTAACGTCATCATGTGTGAGCCAGCATAATAAGTGAACCTGCCAATTTTTATTATGGATTAAGTTTATAGCAAATATATATATATATATGTGCACACATCTAAATTGCCAGATCTCTTGTCAAATTCAATTATTGTAAAAGGACTAAAGTGAACATTAAGGGGAAGAATAATATAATAAACTATCAGATGTCAAATGCATCACTTAATTATTTTAAAAGGGATTATAATCAGGCAAACCATCTGTTCAATATAACTCTACTGTTTAAACTTTATCATTAATGTAAGTTTGTGATTTAATTGTTAATAAATATTGTTATTTGTTAAACTTGTTTAGCATTTTGTTTACTGTTGTCTGCTCTTCTAATTGTTTATTTTGACACTCTTCCTGATCTAGTGGCAATAATGGCTATATATATATATATATGATGAGATATCTGTGGTAGACACTGGGAGTGGATATTCCCATCAGAAAATTACAAATTTTCTAGGATAGATATCTAGTGACACCCTCCAGTGAAGGATATTAGATGCAGTCAATCTGGTATAATATATTACATCATAAATAAAGGTGGATTTTCACTTTTATTGTTAAAAGAAGGTTTGACAACAGATTAAGATAATTGATAATTATGAGAACTGCTTTGAATGAAGTTATATATATATGTAGAATGTCGCTAGTCCTTTAATATGTACATAACATTCAAAATTAAGACCCGTAACACTGTACAATAAATATCTTAAATACTATCTAAAATAGCATAAGGCAATAATTAACAAGAATAAAGACATTATTTATTCTAACATAGATGCTTGCCTAAAACACTTTGGTTAGAAAGAATCAATATATAAAACCATCTAAATATATTACAAATTGATTTACATATTAATTATTTCTAACCATTGTAATTTAGGCAAGCCACTATATTAATACATGAGGCATAGGCGATACTGCTCTATTCTTATTAAACATTGCCTTATGCTAGGTTAGAGAGTATTTTAAAACATTTATTGTAGTGTTATGCGTCTTAATCTCGAATGCTATATATGCATGTGCACATACAATATGATTAGGATAGAAAAATATTTCTAATTTGAAATAATTAATTTGCCTTTAATATATATGAAACTAGATTATTTTTTATTTATAAATAATATATGCAAATATCAATTCAATTTAATTTGTCTCAAATTTTTAAAATTAAATTATTTCAAATTTGATAGTTTTTTCATATAAAATATTGATTTTCATACATCATTAAAATGAAAAAATAATAACTGGCAGCTCTATTATATATTTTTAATTATTATAAAACAAATGAAAAGTCTTTAAACAAAAGGCAAATATAGACTAAAAACTTATTTTTTTTTACAAAAAAAAACTTTAGATGAAAAAAAATTCTATACTTTTTTGTTTAGTCTTTGTTTTTTTTTAAAAAACAAAAATTGAAAAAAGTTTTTCCAAATTTATTTTCAATTAACCTGCATATATTGTTCATAAATATTCTTTTTGTTTTCCTTAATAAAAACAAAAAAAACAAGAAAGTACTTTCTTAATATAGAAAAGAAATAGATTTCTTTTGTTTTGTGATACTAAAGTTGTTTTTTAAAATATGTTATTATATATGTAACTGCTAGATAATTTCTCTATCATTAGTACTTCTATATGTATGTAAAAATAGTTTTCCGTATAGGTAGCATAAATATTTATGGATGCCATTAATAAGTTTCTTTTATCTTTGTTTCTAAATACATTTTTAAAAAAAATTATTATGTATATATAAGTAATAGAAGATTTCTTTTGTGCTATTTTACTTATGTACTTTTTTTAATGTATACCATTAGATTTTCTCAAGATAAGATTGTCTTCAACATATGGTCTGTGTAAATAGATTAGCTTCCTGCAAATATCACCTGTATAACATGTTCTGATTAATAGGTAAATGATGACTATCATTAACTCAGATTTAGTTTCTATTATTTCTGAACTTCAGGCACAGTAAACAGGATTGATCATACATGTTTGAATAGAAAATATCACAGACAGCCATGCATATATTTTTATGAGTTTTCCAACATTGGCAATTGTGAAGACGTCAAGAAATTACATCTATTGAGACAGTCACAATTCTAATTAAACCTTTGCCAGTTTTTCCAAACTGTAAGAATTATCTTAAAACCATTCTAAAAAAATTCAATTGCTATAGTATGGTAAAAAAAAAAAAAAAAACAGAATGTATAGATGAGTTGCAATTGAACATGGTGTTGAAGTATTTAGGTATGACAGTTTTCTGCTTAAAATATTAAAAGATAGTATTACAAAATATGACCTAAGTAGAAAGATGGGCAGCATGTTGTATATGTGGTTGCATTTGTGGTTCAAAATATGATTTGCATTGTCATTGCAAAAATCATTTCTAGAGCAATTATTTCTCTGCTGGCTTTTTTGTTTAGAGTTGAAATAACCATATTCATTTATGAGTAGAAGCCATATTTATACATATACTAAGATAACCACAAAAGCTTATAAATAGAAATGATTAAAGGAGGTATTTTTCTTTCTCAATTACTAAATGCAAAATAAGAGTATAATTACACCTGGGTCTCATTTTATGTGGTAGATAGGTTCCTCAGAAAATGCACACAAAAAAAATTGCACAAAAATAAACTTAACTTACCTTGAAAAATGGGAATAGTCTGGTACCCATGTCATTCTATTATTCTGGCTGAGATTCTGGATAGAAAGTCAGTATTATTCAAAATTTTATGTAATTATTTATATTATTATTGATTATATTTATCATCCCTCTAAATAGTTATAATAGTTATTATAATGTGTGAGGACACCTGAGCTTTTAAGTAAAGTGAATGTTTCCTATAGCCTACCAGAATATCAGTCATGTGTGGCAGCACAGTACTGTATAGTATTTTAATAAAGTAAACAAAGAAACCCTGAGATTATTATGATTATTATCATTATTCTTTATTTAAGAAGTGATCAATTATTAGTGATATTACAGTTGTGTGGTGGCATAAAAGAGTTTAATTTTCAGTTCATATTGGCAAATAATGGATATACATATTTTTTTAGAAACATTAACAAAATATGAGAAGTTACCATTATTATTTTAAGGTACAAATACTTATAGCTCAGAGAATGTATTTTTAATAAAGGGAGAGTGTTATTTGATTCTAAATTATTAATTAGGGATAGTTGCAATTTTCTCTTTCTTCCCAAGATATTTATTTTACTGATGATAATTTATTTTATGATTTTAACTTCTTTCTTTGTCTTAACAGCATACCTCTGCAACTGAAAATTTTTTATATAACTAACTGATCACTGACCATAGGCCGTATTTGCATGCATGTCATCCAGTTAAAGATCTAGATTTGTTATAACTAGAAACACTACACATTATGGAGGTTAGAATGTGTACCCACATTTTATCATTGTAACACATCATTGGGTTGTGAGAGATGAGACATAGTTTGTATATATATATATATCAATAGATGGGGCTTTACCAAGACCTCCAAAACAAGCGTATTCTGTTTACATAAACGTCAGAGTCAATATTCACTGTCTCTTTCATTTTGCTCCACCCTCAGATCATCTGATTTCAAGCTGATTTGCTTTCATCAGTGAAGGGATAGGAGTTAGAAACTAGACCTAAACACTAACTCCAAGCATTTATGCAAAATATTTCTATCAGTTTGCAAGCATGAATTTTTTAGACACGTTAAGGTCTTCAAACTCAGCCTATCAAACCAGATAGCTATATGGGTCTGATATCAGTTCAGTTTCTCCACAAAGTCAAAGCCTCTGCAATCTATATCACTGCAAGAAAACTTTAAAGGTACATTTATGAAAAAGAAAAACAAGTTTTATATACGTAAAACCTGCTATTGCTTGTATTAATGACCAATAGATGGAGCTTTACCAAAACAAGCATATTCTGTTTACATAAACATCAGAGTCAATATTCACTGTCTCTTTCATTTTGCTCCACCCTCAGATCAGCTGATTTCAAGCTGATTTCAGGCTGAGTTTGAAGACATTAACATGTCTAAAAAATTCATGCTTGCAAATTGATAGAAATGTTTTGCATAAACGCTTGGAGTTAGTGTTTAAATCTAGTTTCTAACTCCTATCCCTTCACTGATGAGAGCAAATCAGCTTGAAATAAGCTGATCCGAGGGTGGAGCAAAATGAAAGAGACAGTGAATATTGACTCTGATGTTTATGTAAACAGAATACACTTGTTTTAGAGGTCCTGGTAAAGCGCCATCTATTGATCATTAATACAAGCGATAGCAGGTTTTACGTATATAAAACTTGTTTCTTTTTCATAAATGTACCTTTAAAGTTTTCTTGCAATGATATAGATTGCAGTGGCTTTGACTATGTGGAGAAACTGAACTTATATCAGACCCATATAGCTATCTGGTTTGATAGGCTGAGTTTGAAGACATTAACATGTCTAAAAAATTCATGCTTGCAAACTGATAGAAATGTTTTGCATAAACGCTTGGAGTTAGTGTTTAGGTCTAGTTTCTAACTGCTATCCCTTCACTGATGAGAGCAAATCAGCTTGAAATCAGCTGATCTGAGGGTGGAGCAAAATGAAAGAGACAGTGAAAATTGACTCTGATGTTTATGTAAACAGAATATGCTTGTTTTGGAAGTCTTCGTAAAGCTCCATCTATTGATCATTAATACAAGCGATAGCAGGTTTTACATATATCAAACTTGTTTTTCTTTTTCATATATATATATATATATATATGTGTGTGTGTGTGTCTGTGTGTGTTAATACAGATGAAAACATAATGGAGGAAATTAATCATAGAATTAAACTTGGTTGGAGTGCTTTTGGTAGAAATAACTTGATACTAAAAGCAAATATGCCTATGTGTTTGAAAAGGAATGTTTTTAACAGATGTGTTTTACTAGTTCTTATTTATGGATCTGAGACCTGGACACTTAATAGAAGAGCAATACAGAGACTTCAGACCACTCAAAGAAGTATGGAGAGATGTATGTTAGGAGTAACAAGAAGAGATCGAAAATGCAATGTATGGGTAAGAGAACAAACAGGTGTTACTGACCGTATTGAAAAAATTAAAAGATTGAAATGGAGTTGGGCTGGACATATTGCTAGAAAAGATGATAATAGATGGAAAATTGAAATTTTAAACTGGATTCCAAGAGATTGTAAAAGATCCAGAAAGAGACCACATGTGAGATGGTTGGATGAAATAAGAACATGCGCAGGGGTGTTGTGGAGAAGAGAAGCTAAATATTGGAGATGGATTAAACTTGGAGAGACCTTCATCTTGCAGTGGATTGATATTGGTTGATTATGATGATGATATTGTGTCTGTATGTTTGTATTGAAAATTAAGCTTATTAACAGATATCATTAAAAATAAATTTGTCTGTTCTATTCTTATAGTGTTCAGATATAATTAAAGTTTTTGCATTTATCCACAACCTGAAGATGGTTAATCTACTTCTATTTTATTAATATACTGTTGTGTTATTATACATATACATATTCTATTTTTATTGTTAAAATGAGGTTGCCTTGACAACAGATTGAGATTGTTGATTGTTATTATTATTGGGAATGTCTAAGAGTTGACTCTTTTTAATGATTTGCATAATACTATACTAGTAATAGTAAGTTAAACAAAACCAAAAAAAATCATATAATATTAAAATACTAGCTAAAATAAATTTATACTAAACTTTTCTCATGATTATGATTACATCTATTAACAAATAGATAATATCAAGTGAAAATCAATTAGATACTAAACAATTATACACATACTATCAGGAATAAAATAATTATTTATTATTTTTATTGATTTGGTCAAGGTGATTAATTCCATTAATAGGACACTTCCATGACATTGTTTAAATTAATTTATTCACCAAAATTTATTCATATTATACAGCTTCTACATGGTGAAATGAGAGGAAGTGTTATTATAGCAAATGATAAGTCAGGTATTTGGAATCAAATCTGGTATTAAATAAGAATGTGAACTAGCTCCAATGATGTTCTCAATTTATATGACGATGGTCTTTGAAATTATTTACAAAAAGCTTAATCAGAAATGTGACATGATATGATATAGGCTGATGGTGGAATTTTTAAGGTTAAAAGCAATAACAAGAACTTCTTGAATTATGGACTTGTAGTATGCTGATGATTGTGATATTTTTATCAGTTCAAAAGATAATTTACAGAATGTTTTAACATTTGAATGCAACTTATAAAGATCATGGTTTATTATTTAGTGCTCAATAAGATCATGTTCCTTATCAGCAAGTAATGGAAGAAAAAATCCTCAGCAATTTCCAGTTTGATAGTTATTAATGTGAGAATGTAAACCAGATTAAATACTTTGGTAGTATTAAAAATAGAAAGATGAAATTAAATGAAGAGATCCAACACATACTTCAAAGTACTGCTGCTTTTAACAAGTTAATAGATAAAGAATTTTATCATTAGGGAAATAACAATTTAACTAAGTATATAGTATATAAAGCTAATTTATTGTATGGATGTGAAACATGGATATCTTTCTGGTGCAATATAAATGCTTTAGAAATGTTTCATTCAAAGACACTTAAAATTTTTTTAGAAATACAATGATAAGATTGTAAATCAATTGATATGTTCTTCAGCTTACAGGATGTGATACTATTGGGTCCACTATTGTAAAATCATACCTTCATTGGATTGGACTTGTAAAAATAAAAAAAATTCTTAAAAGGGTGTTACATAGTTAAGTGGAATATGGGTTTTATAGGTGAGGTATCCATGTTTACATTACAAAGAATATATCAAAGACATTCTGAAGAAGTGCAATATCAATTGTTTCTATTGGGAAAATAAGGCAAAGGAAAAATATATTGGAGAATTACAATTAGACATAGTGTTGAATTATTTCAGAAAAAAAGTTTTCTACTAAAGATACTAAAATAAAACATTATAAAATATTAAATAAAAAGAAAAATTGAACCAGCATATATATTCTATATGTTGATGTATTTGTAGTTCACAGATTGATTTATTTAGTGTCAGCAAACCTCATTTTAGAGTGTTTCTTTCTCTCTTCTTTCTTTTCTGTTTTTTTATTTGGAGTTAGAATGGCCTACTCATTTTGAATGGCTGTTTATTATTATTATTGTTGTTATTATTGTTTGTTTATTATTATTATTATTATTATTATTATTATTATTATTATTATTATTATTATTATTATTATTATTATTATTATTATTATTATTATTATTATTATTATTATTACTATTATTATTATTATTATTATTATTATTATTATTATTATATTATTATTATTATTATTACTACTACTACTACTACTACTGCTGCTGCCACTACTACTACTACTATTACTACTGTTAGTAGCAGTAGTAGTAGTAGTATTAATATTAATATTATTATCAAAACATAAAATAGCTTTCCCATAAATGATTTAAAATAACTACCCAACATTAATATCAAACGAAGCCTCATATTCAAGAAGATTTAACATCACAATCTTTTTTTTTTGCTATTTTTTATTTTATTTTTCTTTTAAAAGGTAACCTCTGCATCATCAAATGATATTTTATGGCTTGCTTCAGGTTATGAATATAGAAAACTCTGTTATAATATCTATTTTAACTCTACCCTTATGAACTTTTAACTCCTTCATTAAAAATAATTTACTTTGACCTATATGTACTTTATCACACCTGCAAGCAATGTGATAAATTATATCAGAAATACATTTACCATTAATCAACTACTTTGAATTATTTAACAATTAATTTAAATCTCCTAATAAATGATTATTTTTATAAGCCAATCTATAAAGTGTAACTTAAAAAATAAAAACTATTGATTTTTTTTAAATATGAGCATTAATTTCAAAATTATTAAGACTTTTAATCCTAAAATGAAGATTTGATGAAGAAATTTTTTTATGAATAAAAGATTGATACAATATTACTTAAATTTTTAATTGAAACACACAGGCTTATTATATACCTGTGTCTATATACGTAATATATAGGGTATAAGAGCGCTGACTTTCACTTGACCCATCACCCTCCACACTATCTCATAACACTGATGCACCTGAATACATATATGTTGAAAAGATAAATAATCACCAATATATGTTTTCATGCTAAACCAGCAATGATCAGCTGTATACCCTATATATTACATATATAGACAGAGGTATAAGCCTGTGTGTTTCAGTTATTGCAAAGTAGAGATGTCTGCCCATCCCTTGTATATGTATTAAATGGATTATGTCCTGCACATGAGGAGTCAGATTGACCTTATATCAACATGGATGTGACAAGAATCTCAATCTCATGATGGCCTTTGAGCATCCCCTCATCAATTTTCAATTGGATGGATAGTTGAAGAGTTGGAGTGTGGAGTAGATTGAAGCCTATCCATTAAAGTATAAGGATTGGCTATCTTAATATATATATATATATATATATATATAGATAGCCAAGATATATTTTGGTTACTCATATATATATATATATATATATGAGCACTTATAGCATATATGTGTAGAGATGGTAATCTGGACCAACTAATGATTGCTGGTTTAGCATGAAATAAGTATATTGGTGATTATTTATCTTTTCAACATATATATGTTCAAGTGTATCAGTGTTATGAGATAGTGTGGGGAGTGGTGAGTCAAGTGAAAGTCTGTACTCATATAACCTAGGTATTAAATTTTTAATGTTTAATAAAATGACTACAAAATAAAATATCACCAAACTTATCAAAACATAAATTTAAAAATTTAACATAACAAAATCAAAAGTATCTGCCCTCAATATTAAAATTAATCTTAGAATCAAGAGCATTCAATCTATCTAAAAAGCCATTGATTTACCTTTCAAAATAACAAACAAATGATCATCAACATATCTCACAAATAGTTTTAAAGAAACTGAAAAATGATTAATAATTCTATTTTCTAAAAATCAATATAGACAAAGCCCATTACAGAATAGCATAGCCAATTATCTATTCCTCTTTAACCCATTTTGACATTTTCTATTGCTATATCTGGTGAAAGTTTTTGAAAATAGTCAATCTTTCATTTTAGTATAAAATCTTTATTTAAGACAATCACTCAATAAATAGAACTGGATTTCTTGTAATTTAATTTTATAAATGAATAATATTCTAAAAAATTATATTTGAATTTTATAAATATGTGAAAATTGACCTATAAATAAGAGCAACAAACTTAAACATCACCAATGATTATTAATATAATTTTTTTTTCAGAAAATAAACAAATTCTTTTTTATTTATCTATTTTTAATGAAAACAAAATACTGTGGATTTGTGATAAATCTATCAAATTCTGCTTTAAAATCTGATATTTGCATTATACTTATTAAAATAATTGAAAAATTCTAACATCAGAACATTTTTGACAGGTGATGACACCAGCCAATGAGTTTCACATGAAATGTGATCAAACCCATGCTGTAATTTTCATAATTAGCATTATCAGCAAAGTTGTTAATTTCTATTTATGAAAATAAAATCTAAATGAATAAAATTATATTGAATATGTGCATTTTTTATGTTTTAAATAATTATCAGCTAATTAGTGTGAAATAGCCCTCACATATATTTAATAAATAATCAAAAAATCATTTTTTATTCCAAAAACTTTGAGTGAAAATGAGAACAGAAAGAAAAATTGCCCTTAAAAGAAATATTTCCATCAAGATCAACAGAATAAAGATGACTAGTAATAAATGTTTATAAGATAGTGACTTCTTTAAATTGTTTTACAATTTAAAAAAATCAATAAAAACAACATAACAGAATCTATATGATGAAATCAAATCCCATGATAACACCAATTATGATAATGGTAAAACAACTATCTAAAGCTTTCAGAGGGAAACATCAAATGATTTTCAATAAATATGAGAGATACTAAACATAAAGTATATTCAATCCTTTAATAATGAAAACAAATAATGAATAATTTTAATTTTATCAGCAGAAAAATATTCATATTTTCCCAAAGCAAAAAAAAAAAAAAATACATTTATACTTTTTAATATATAAATGTATTGAAACATATTTTCAATATCTAAACTTATGAAATACATGATCATCATTTGAAACAAAACCATTTATTTTATTAAATACTTCAAACAAGAGAAGAGCCAAAAATTGTATAATATTTTTAAAAAGTAATAATTTCATTATTAATAATTAATATTTACTAAGGCTGTAACTTCAAGAATGTGTGTTTAAAAATGCGATAGTAGGGACCTCTACAGGTCTTAACCGCAATTTTACATTTCAGAAGGAAATAGGGGAACAAGTAGGTTGAAGTAAAGAAGGGTTCCACTCTTTCCTTCTGAAATGTAAAATTGCGGTTAAGACCTGTAGAGATCCCTACTATCACATTTTTACATGCACATTCTTGAGGTTACAGCCTTAGTAAATATTACTTACATAATCAGTGTGCGTTTAAATAAATTTATAAATACAACTTTAAATTATTATTAATAATTGAAAACAGTTGATTGACCATAAATGCATTTCATTCATGGTATAGTTTATAAGATTTCTCAGAGTTGATATAAAATTGATATACACCAAACTAAATTAAGACTTAGTGATGAAGGAGCAAAAATGTACAAGAACAGAGTTCAAAATAAAGATCATAACTCAGTTCTGTATAATCATAAAGTGAATATAGGTCATAAAATATTACTTGACAAGGCAGAGGTTATATCTTTTATATAGAAAAAAAAAAGAGTCAAAGAAACTTTAATGATAAATCTTCTAGAATCAGATTCCATCATTTGATATTAAAGTTTTTTTTGAAGTGATTTATAGGGGAAAATTCTGTCTTTGTTAATAAATGAAACTATGGTCATCAAAGAATTTTAGTATAAAATTGATTTTTAGCTAATATTTTGATTTGTGAATTTTGAATTATATATTCAAGAGAATACTCAAAAAATAACCAGAATGAGCACATAGGCCTCTTGTGGGGAAATCTCTGCATTAATCAAACATCAGTCACCATCAAGTGAAATATTAGTCCCACTAGTCAATATTTTTGGTAAATGGTACACTTAATTATCAATTTTTAGAATGATTAAAAAGTTAGTAGATGAAGTTTTGTTTTCTGTTTGAGAAAACGTCAGGGGAAACAGTTATAATATTTGAAACAACTTACAAGCAATTTTATCTCAGAAAAACACAAGTTTGCAATTGATTTAATAAAAACAAATTCACCACATCCCCAAAAAGACATAATGGGTGAAGTCCAATGTCAAGAGATGCTGATTTTTTTCTTTATGTAAATGGTATTGTTCATTCAGAATTCATTTGTAATGATGAGGCATTTTACCTATAAGTTCTGAAATGTTTGTGTAATATGATAAAGTGAAAATATCCAGATTTGTGCCAAAAATGAAGAGTGCCAACTTCACTGCAACAACAGAGTAGCACACAAAGCCTTGAGCACAAAATGATTTTTTAATAAAAATCAGCATGATCTAACTTATAAATCAATCATATTTATCTGATTGTGGTTTATGAGACTTCTTTTTATTCTCCTGAATAAAAAATTATCTCAAAAGAAAATATTTTGCAGACTTTTATGAAAGTTCCAGGATTATTTCAAAAAGCGGAAAACAAATTTAGACCAAAGCATTGCATCAAATGGACAATTCTCTAAAGGTGATTCTCTTTTTATTTTAAAATTCCAGTTATTTTAAGGGGATACCCTCTTGTGTATATATGTAGTTACATACTTTTTGGGTATTTGATTAACTGATGTAATAATATATACCTAAGTTTGTGTTTACACATATGTTAGATATATTATTTATATATAACATAATACGTTTCATAAGTTATACATATATAACATTAATTCATCCATTTATAAATAATAGTACTATTCTGATAAGAATTTAATCAGAAGTGTGTACTTTAATATTCAAGTAGAAATATTAAATACTGTATTAGTAAACTGTCAATTCAAGTTATATAATAAAGACTTTTAAAAAGATGAAAATGGCAGTTTTATATTTTATACTTATATGTAATTATATAGATTAATCTTAAGCAAGAATTTAACACCACTATTTCAATATTAAAGTGTGGTGACCCTGTGAAGGATTAGTATCTTAGTATCAGAATTAAAGTTTGACATGGTGCTAATAAAAACAAATCTAAATTATTTACATTGATAATAATATTGTAAATTACTTTGGTGGAACATACCTATCTTCATATGGATGAGAATTGATAAATTTAACATTAAAGAGGTTCTGAAAATAACACAAAGAGCAAGATAATGTGTCCGTTTAATAAAACAACATTTTTTGAAGAGTGTTAAAAAAGAGATAGATGAAAATGTGTGAATAATCTGATATAAAATTACTAGTTAAAAAAAATAGCAGTTATTTTAAGTAACAGATGTCTAAAAAATCCAAATGGGATGAAATATTCTGGTCTTCATGAATGTCAATGATCTGTATACTTTTTTAATGGTCTCTATGATTCACTTTTAGTAGTGAGTATCACATCTTGATAGGATCATGGTGTTAGAGAAATATATATTGTGATCTACATTCATAACAAAATGGAAGTGAGCTAATATACTGCTTTACTCTTTTAACCTGTTCATGTAATAATTATTCACTTTTTATAAGAGACACATAAATCCCCCCTCATTGAACTTCAAAATCTCTTTTGGTCTCAAAAAAGATTAGTGTCACTAAGTTTGTGTTATTAATTTCTGATTAATAATATATGTGATTTTTATGGTATAGCATTTCAAAATATATCTAATAATATGTATATCTGCTTTTATTTAAGAGAAATATAAGAAAATTGAACTTATACTTTCAAGTATTCTCCAAACTATCCACACTATCTCATATCACTGATACACATAAACACACACATGTAGAAAAGATAAATAATCAGCAATATAAATATTTTATACTAAACCAGCATTCATCATTTGGTTTAGATTATCATCTCCCACACATATATAATCAGTGCTCAGATTATATTACAATAGAAAATATTCACACTTTAATGGACAGGCTTCAATCTCCTCCTACCTCCAACTCTTCATCCATCCACACTATTGAAAATCTGATGATGGAAAATCCCAAATCCCATGCTGATGCCAATATTATTGCCATCCCCATGTTGACCTCAAATCACTCAACATGTGCATGGCAATAATGTTGAGATGAGCATGGTATTGGGGACTTCCATCATAAGATTTTCCATGGTATGGATGGCTGAAGAGTTGGACTAGATTGAAGCCTGTTCATTAAAGTATGAAGATTTGCTATCTTGATATAAACTGAGCACTGATTATATATATATATATATATATATATATATGTGTGTGTGTGTGTGTGGGGGGGGGGGATGATAATCTGGACTAACTTATGAGTGCTGGTTTAGTATGAAATATGTATATTTATAATTATTTTATCTTTTCTACATGTGTGTGGTCATTTGTATCAGTGATATGAGATAATGTGGATAGTTGAATGGTGCTTGAAGGTCTGAATTCAAATCCCCTATCTTTACAATTAAACTCCAGGTATATGAAGAATGTCTATTTCAAATATTTACACATTAAGCCTGCATCCTACCCATCCCTCTTCTACGTATTTATATGGATAAGATCCTCAGGAGTGGTCAGAGTGACTTGAGGTCAACATGGGCATGGCAATAATATTGGCATCAGCATGAGATTTGGGCTTTCATCATCAGATTTTTAATGGTATGGATGGTTGAAGAGTTGGAATGGATTGAAGCCTGTTTATTAAAGTATGAAGATTTGCTATCTTAATATAAACTGAGCACTGATAATATATGTGTGTGAGATGATAATCTGGACCAACCGATGAGTGCTGGTTCAGCACAAAATATTATATTGGTGATTATTTATCTTTTTTATATGTGTGTCGCCAAGTGTATCAATAATATGAGATAATGTGGATAGTTAAAGGGTGCTCGAAAGTCTGAATTCAAATTTCCTATATTTACAATTAAACTCCAGTTATATGAAGAATGCCTGTATTTCAAATATTTATGTAAGATAAATAAGTTAATAACTATTGTTTTTATTTTAATCATTGCTTTGCCCCCAGATTGAGACCTTAGTTATGTTTTCTTTTATTTTTTTTGTAATTATTAGCTATCAAGTTATTGCATTTTAAACTCATTTATTTCGCTAGGCAAAATTTCCCTACAAGATTAAAAAGAGTTCTATTAAAGAAAAAATCTGAACTGGGTAATAAGATGAAAATTTGAAATATACTACCTACATGTGTTTTGTCTGTAAATCAAAAGCAAGAAAATATTACCTTATTCTATTTTTGTTACTGATGAACACGTTAATGAAGAGAAGTAATTCTAGATTAAAAAGTGGATAAACAAATTGTTAGCCTGTTAACTTAACAGGTATTTTTAATGCATTCATTTAAATTTGCATTATACAGCTGTGACATCTTTGGAAAAATATTGCAGTAGAGAGAATATATATATAATACATTAAACAAAGTAGTTCAATACTACTGTCTCTGCTAACAGTATGCAGTTCATTTTACGCCTGACCAAATGTGTAATGTTAGATTAAATATAAACCTTCTTCACTGAAAAAAAAGTAGGTATGTGGACAGATTTATTTTAAAAATATTTTTTTACAATCAGATTTGAAATATATCCTAGTAACGTATTATAACATATTTGTTCTCTAATATATATATATTGTAACGATCCGGAGAATTAGCTTAACGTAATCTGCACTACAGGGCGCCATCTAGGCATTTGAACCTAGAAAAATTTATAAAGTAGGCAGATACGTAAGTCAAAAAAAAAATTTTTTTTTAAATATTTTTGTTCCGGTCGTTAGCCCATGTCACTAGCTCAGGGAGTAGCAGAGATTTAATAATATCATATCTTATCTAATTAGATTTCAACATTAAAAATAAATAAAATAAGCCACTGCCAGTAATTAGCATATAAACATTTATTTATGCACATATATATAAGATTTAAAATTATTTTAGTATTAGTTTTACATTTTAACATTTAACATTATTTTTAACTTTGATTTTTGACTTTAATAATTTACATTTAATTACTATTATATTCTAATTTTACATTTTAATTAAGTTCGCACAGATAAATTTATGAAAGCTTGTTTATAATGTTGAATATAGATCGGTTACATAGATTTCACGGTCAAAAACATTTCAAAGTAAACATAAACGATCAAAATACAATATTATTGATTACTGACAATTGCGGAAAGAAATTTATACGTAACCCAATAGTATTCACCATAAGATACTTGCATTGTCACCAATAACTTAAAAGACATCTGAATAAATACATTTTAGATACTCACTGTAAGGTATCATTATTTATCGAATGTCTATATATTTTGATCAAATATGAAAACCCAAAACATACTTAACCGATAACCAATCCATGCAAGCGTCTATAAACAACTTAAATGTAATGCATTTTTATTTAAGGTCAAGTATGAATAGACCACATAGATTTGCATTTGAAAATAAAATATTCTATCCCTATTTAACCTTAGGCCAAAATTCGCAGTCAAACTGGCATCAATTCATCTGATACATCGCACCAAAAGATTAAGAGAAGAAATTTCCTCTTGAGAAATAGGAATATGACATCTATCAGACAAGAAGAGCAATAAAAAAAAACTCCATAGAAAGGAACTGCGCTCTGCGTCTTATAAGTCCTTCCATAGGCAAAACGGGAGAGTGCGCGTACGAAGCGATTCTGCCAGTAGCGAATCTCCGACTACATCTACTAACTACATCAATATATCCAATCCATTGACCCAATTTAACAACGACACAAATAACCTAAGATTACCCTCCCCTAATATAACTTTACAAATCTATACAGCCATTCACGCCCGACTTAAGTTTAACATTGATATATTTTAATTTATCGGAAAACAGAAATCATAAATAAACTTAAAGAATAAAGTTAAATAAATGGAAATGATTTTAAATAAATAAATAACAAATACATCAAATAACATTATTAATGAAGAATTTAGTTTGGTCAGATAGGATTCTATTGCATTATTTACTAAAAAGTTTTAAAATTTAGAGTTCTTATTGTTTCAAGTGAATATAAAGTTCTTACGATTTTTAAAACGTCCAACTTTATCCGTTGCTTGCCATGAACGTAAATTCCCATGCCGTCTCAAAATTGGTATTCTGTTGGCCGATTTATTTATCCATCCGGAGGTTTTTTTGCTTTAACTTGTCCTCAATGTAGAAAAACGATAGTTCATTTCTTTTTCTTTCTTAGCAAAGCTGAAGGGATTGAATCGTGTGTCTTTTTTCAATCCCTTCTCCTTCACTTCCGCACTAACACATATCTCTCACATCGTAATAATCAATCACTAATTAATAATTTCCAAATTTTCCTTTTATACGTATTCGAAGGATTACTTGGCATTATGTCATCGATGTGATGATCCTTTCGCTGAGGTCCAATTTCCCGATGGATTTCTTTCATTGGCTATTTGTTTCTATTGTTTCCCTATCTGACCGATGTTTTTACATTTAGATGCCCAAGGCTGGTTTACATTTGACTAATTAAATTTATCATTTCCATTTCTGATTAATTAACCTGTTTTCCAAATCAAAGATATATTTTTATCTCTAAATCTTTTTAAGTTTTTGTTTTTAAAATACCTTTTCTATTTTTAATACAGTTTTATTTTAATAATATTTTTTTTTTATCTGTGCGATTTAATATATACGAGTTTAAGATGATATTTAATTTCAATTTTTAATTCTTAAAAAAAATTTTTAAACGCGAACTTTTTAATTTACTTTCATGTTTAATAAATACAAAAAAAACCAATGTAACGAACGTCTGTGCTCGTTACATATCAGTAAAGTTGCTTTAAAAAAAATGATCAAAAAAAAAAAATTTACTTAGGGTTAGTAATTACGGTACACGATTAACAAAATTTACAAAACATTTGGTTAGTATAAAGACTATATACAAAAAAAAAGAAAATGTTGACTATCGCTTACCTAAAGACCATTTATGTTTACACCCCTCCCCACAAGAGTTCTATTTTATTTTATACATTTTATTTTTACACATGGCATGACAAGCAAGTTATTTTAAATTATTTATTTAAGAAGGTTAGCCCATGTCACTAGCTCAGTGGAATAGCAGAGATTAAATAATATAATATCTTA
Organism: Epiperipatus broadwayi; assembly: GCA_028023455.1. Classification (NCBI taxonomy): domain Eukaryota; kingdom Metazoa; phylum Onychophora; class Udeonychophora; order Euonychophora; family Peripatidae; genus Epiperipatus; species Epiperipatus broadwayi. The sequence continues at coordinate 3,879,205 of JAQFVV010000040.1, forward strand.
TCTAATTATATCTCAATATTAAAAAAATAAATAAAATAAGCCACTGCCAGATATTAACATACAAACATTTATTTATGCACATATATATAAGATTTAAAATTATTTTAGTATTAGTTTTACATTTCAAAATTTAACATTATTTTTAACTTTACCTTAGATTTTAATTTACATTTTAATTTCTATTATATTATCAGTTTACATTTTAATTAAGTTCGCACAGATGGGATTATAAAAGCTTGTTTTAATATGTTGCTATAGATCGTTACATAGATTACACATTTAAAAACATTTCAAAGTCAACAGAAACGATCAAAAGATAAAATCATTGATACTGGCAATTGCAGAGGGAAATTTATAAGTAACCCAGTAGTATTCACCATAAGATACTTGCATTGTCACCAATGATTTAAAAGACATCCGAATAAATACATCTTATATACTCACCATAAGATATCATTATTTATCGAATGTCTATATATTTTGATCAAATATGAAAACCCAAAACATACTTAACCGATAACCAATCCATGCAAGTGTCTATAAACAACTTAAATTTAATGCATTTTTATTTAGGGTCAAGTATGAATAGACTACATAGATTTGCATTTGAAAATAAAATATTCTATCCCTATTTAACCTTAGGGTAAAATTCGCAGTCAAACTGGCATCAATTCATCTGATATATCGATGTATTCAATGTAATACGGAATATGACAGCACCAAAAAGATTAAGAGAAGGCATTGACCCTCATCAGATAGGAATATGACATCTATCAGACAAGAAGAGCAATAAAAAAACTCCATAGAAAGGAACTGCGCTCTGCATCTTATAATTCCTTCCATAGGCAAAACGGGACAGTGCGGCGTATGCAGCGATTCTGCCAGTAGCGAATCTCCGACTACATCTACTAACTACATCAATATATCCAATCCATTGACCCAATTTAACAACGACACAAATAACCTAAGATTACTCTCCCCTAATATAACTTTACAAATCTATACAGCCATTCATGCCCGACTTAAGTTTAACATTTATATAATTAATTTAACGAAAAACAAAAAAAAATCATGATAAAAACTTAAAGAACAAAAAATAAATAAATGGAAATGATTTTACATAAATAAGAAAATAAAATACATCAAATAACACTATTAATAAAGAATATAGTTTGGTCAGATAGGATTCTATTTGTAACAATTAAATTACTAGGAAAGTTTAAAATTTAAAGTTCTTAGTGTTTTCAAATTAATATTGTTCGTTATATTTTATAAAGTTCTTACAGTTTTAGAAATGTTCATCTTTAACAGTTGCTTGCCGTTTGAAATCCAGCGTTAAATTTCCCGATGATCCTGTGGTCCTCTGAATATAAGAAAAGCGATGTTTCATTTTTCCATTTTATAACAACTGAAGGGATTGAACGTAAGTCTTTTTCAATCCCTTCTCCTTCACTTCCGCACTAACACATATCTGTCACATCGTAAATAATCAATAACTATCACTTCCAAATTTTCTTTTTATACATATTCGAAGGATTGACTTGGCATTATGTCATCGATGCGATGATCCTTTCGCTGAGGTCCGATTTCCCGATGGATTTCTTTCATTGGCTATTTGTTTCTATCGTTTTCCTATCTGACCGATGTTTTTACATTTTAAATGCCCAAGGCTGGTTTACATTTAACTAATTAACAATCATTTCCATTTCTGATTAATTAACCTGTTTTCCAAATCAAAAATATATTTAAAGATAAATTTAAAGATATAATTTTATCTCCAAATCTTTTTAAAATTTGGTTTTAAAATACTTTTTCTTTAATAAAGTTTTTTTTTAATAATTTTTCATTATCTGTGCGATTTTATATATACGAGTTTAAGATGATATTTAATTTCAATTTTTAATTCTAAAAGAAAATTTTTAAATGTGAACTTTTTAATTTACTTTCATGTTTAATAAATAAAAAAACAACAACAATGTAATGAACGTCTGTGCTCGTTACATATCAGTAAAGTTACTTAAAAAATTGATCAAAAAAAAATTTACTTAGGGTTAGTAATTACAGTACATGATTGACAAAGACATTTACAAAACATCCGGTTAATAATTTTACAAAAAGACTATATACAAAAAGAAAAATGTTTACTATCATTTTCCAAGGACCATTTACGTTCACCTCCTCCCGACCAGAGTTCTAACTTTTTTTTTATCCATTTTATTTTTACACATGGCATGACAAGCAAATTTTATAAATTATTTATTTAAATAAGGTTGCATTGAGATAAATATGTTTTAATAAATAATGGGTTTAAATGTGTATATTTGCAGCACAATTATAAACACCACCAACTTATTTATGACTGATTGAAATGCATACATAGGGTTACACTGAAGTAATTCCCAAAGGTACTCATCAGCCATTCATGCCCGACTTAAGTTTAACATTGATATATTTTAATTTATCGGAAAACAGAAATCATAAATAAACTTAAAGAATAAAGTTAAATAAATGGAAATGATTTTAAATAAATAAATAACAAATACATCAAATAACATTATTAATGAAGAATTTAGTTTGGTCAGATAGGATTCTATTGCATTATTTACTAAAAAGTTTTAAAATTTAGAGTTCTTATTGTTTCAAGTGAATATAAAGTTCTTACGATTTTTAAAACGTCCAACTTTATCCGTTGCTTGCCATGAACGTAAATTCCCATGCCATCTCAAAATTGGTATTCTGTTGGTGGATTTATTTATCCATCCGGAGGTTTTTTTGCTTTAACTGGTCCTCAATGTAGAAAAACGATAGTTCATTTCTTTTTCTTTCTTAGCAAAGCTGAAGGGATTGAATCGTGTGTCTTTTTTCAATCCCTTCTCCTTCACTTCCGCACTAACAAATATCTCTCACATCGTAATAATCAATCACTAATTAATAATTTCCAAATTTTCCTTTTATACGTATTCGAAGGATTGACTTGGCATTATGTCATCGATGTGATGATCCTTTCACTGAGGTCCAATTTCCCGATGGATTTCTTTCATTGGCTATTTGTTTCTATTGTTTCCCTATCTGACCGATGTTTTTACATTTAGATGCCCAAGGCTGGTTTACATTTGACTAATTAAATTTATCATTTCCATTTCTGATTAATTAACCTGTTTTCCAAATCAAAGATATATTTTTATCTCTAAATCTTTTTAAGTTTTTGTTTTTAAAATACCTTTTCTATTTTTAATACAGTTTTATTTTAATAATATTTTTTTTTATCTGTGCGATTTAATATATACGAGTTTAAGATGATATTTAATGTCAATTTTTAATTCTTAAAGAAAATTTTTAAACGCGAACTTTTTAATTTACTTTCATGTTTAATAAATAAAAAAAAAACAATGTAACGAACGTCTGTGCTTGTTACAATATATATATTGTAACGATATATAAATATGTCATTACATTAATTTAAAATAAAAACTTAAAAGTTCGCAAATAAAAGTAAAAAACTAAACGCTAAAATTAAAATGTTTGTTAAACATATATATATTCGCACAGATGCTAAACTTTAAAAATATTTTTTTTAATAAATAAAAAAAGGTATTTGAATGTATTTTTTTTATAAAAAAAAGATTTAAATATAAAAATCGTTTAAAAAAGAAATAACGTAAGTAAAAATAAAAGCAGGTATTAATTAATTCCTGTAATCTGTAAATGGAAATGATTGTTTATTAATTATCCAAAAGCTGTGTAATTAAAAAGTCAGATGAAAAGTTAGATAAGAGAAGAAAGAGATTTTAGCTTGACCAGTGGAAGCAAATAAAGGCCCGGACCATAACGAAAAAACAGAACAGTGACATTTTTGTTCATGGAATCCATAGGAGGACTATAAAAAGAAAAAATATTGAGTTCCAGCATTGTGAGTTTGAGAGGTGGTAGGACGCACATACCACACTCTCTAGTTAAAAAAAGGAAAAGACTGTGATACCTTGAACCAGCTATTGCCATCTTCAGAACATTATCTTCCAATGGAGGCATCACGGGAATTAAAAACAGGAACCTGGACTCTTCTACCATAAGCTATATGAAATGAACAATTATTAAAATCAATTAAGAACTTTCGTCAAGTTTTATAAATTGATAAACAAGCCAACTTAAATGTTAAAAACGGACTCTTATCTGACTTTTGTAAGTTTTTAAATCAAATTAATAATGTTTAATTTTATATGTTTCCGATTGATAAAAATCATTTCCATTTTTTTTTCTTGTATAAATTGTTTATTGTTTAAATTTTAAATGATGAAATTTAGGTTGGGTGTAGACGTTGCATAGATTCGTTAGCGGTTGATAATGTTGTGGTTTTCACATTCGATTAGAATATATGTCAACGATATCACTGCAAGCATCTTACGATGAATGCTTTAATGGCCGGGGATGATGATGACATTTCCAGTCTTACCACATCTGCTAACAGAGCACCACTAGGCTACTTTGAACCTAGAAAATTTATAAAGTCAACAGATACATGCTGTTAAGATCACGGCCATCAGCCCTAATCACTAGCTCATAGAGTAGCAGAGACTTTAAACATTTATAAGTTTCAATAGATTTCTATTCTCAAAGTATATATATTAAATATTTATAACAATAAAATAAAATAAGCCACTGCCAGTAATTAACACACAAATAGATTTTTATTAACGCACATTTAAAATTGAGGAATAAATTTATTTTTAGGTTTTAACATTAATATTTTTTTTTTAAAATTTAAATTACTATTTTCAATAGATCACACAGATGGATATTTAAATTATATTTTACTTTAGCATGACGAGCATAGATAGTCTACATAGATTTTTTTTCACTTAAAACTTATCAAAACATTCATTCAGTCTCAGACTATAGTTCGTACCCAACCCAATGTCAGCTTCCAGATATATATTTGCAACTAATGCAATATGAAGATGCTAGCATAAAACCACGCCGACGGGAATGGGCATCTGACGGCGTGATATTATTTGAAGGAAATGATCCGTGTCTAGATCAGGAAAGGGCATCTGTTAGACTAAGGAATCATGTATATAATTTTTTTTTATTTTAAAGAGTGCTACGTATGGGGGAAAGCGGTCTTTCTGCCGTCTTATAAATCGCTGTCCATAGAGCTAGAAGGGGTCAATGGTGCAGGAAATACATCTGCCACCATTTCAACGATATGACTGCCTCTTTGGGGTCATGCATTCAGTTGGGCACGTTGCCCTGTATGCTAAACATGCTTCACATTACATTAATATAAACACCCATATATCCTTCCACAAGCATTGCCCTAACTACGAAACAAACAGCCTGACACTAAAATCCTTTAAATTAAGCATAAATGAATTTAAACAGTTATTACTCTTTATCCATGCAGCTATCTACACCCAACTTTAATTTAATACATTTTATTTAACAGATAGAAATAAATAACCTAGTTAAACACAAACATAAATAATTATATTTAAAAAAATGGAAATGATTGAAATAGCAAACGTATATAAAAACAAATATTTATAATTGATTTAGAGTTCTATTCTTGGTCAGATAAGAGTACATTCATTTATATTACTTTTTTTTTGGATTGATTACTTATTGATGTTATACGGTAATTATTTAAAAGAAAGTTCAATTGGCAAAAGTTTATACTTTACAGATTCTGAGGTCCATCTTCGTGATCACTTATATAGATTGTTTGTTCTTCCTTTTTAAAAATGAAGCCGCCACTTGCCATTCCTTTTTGGTCCCTAACTGGCATAGGGAGGTCTCAGCTGGTTGTCTGGAAAATCTAATTTTATTGCAGACTTCCACATCGTGAAAATCTGCAATATAGCTAGTTATAACGACATATTCATAGTCAGCTCTCAGATAACAATTATAATAATCATTTGGCTTTTATATTTTTCTTAGCCTCTTATTATTTGATCTTAGGATTCAATCGGCAATATGTCACTAATCCTCTGGTGTTTCAGTTACGGTCCGTGCTGAATTTCTAGTGTTTGCATTGGTCATTTAATTTCTTTGTACTCTCTTATCTGACCCTTTAATTTATTTTAAATGCCTCAAGGGCTAGCTTATTTTCGAACAATCATTTAATTAATAAAACAATCATTTCCATTTTCTAAGATTATAGAAATCAACATTATTTCTATTTCCAAAAATATCAAATCTTTATATCTTTTACTTTTTTACAAACAAAATTACCTTCAAATAAAACTATTTTTTAAAATAGTTTTTAAAGTTGTCCATCATGCGATCTATATATATGTTAAACAGTTTTTAAATTTCAGTTTTTAAGTTAAGTTTTCTTTCTTTTTAATAAATCAATTTTTATTTGTGATCTTTCATTTTAATTGTAAAATAATGTGACGGCATATTATACTCCATTACAATATATAGTTTTTAATGTGATGTTTCAAATAAAGAACTGAAAAAAAAGTGTATATATCAGTAAAATTCATATTTTATAAATGAAAATGAATATCGTTTAGCATCTATATGTGCTTGAAAACCTAATATCTGGTCTTTAAAAAGTATTAAGATTTATAGATTTTGATCAGAATTTGTATAATTACTAGATTGATTGCACGTTTTTCATTGCATATCATAAGACAAAAAAATTGTTGTTGCCTTGACGATTCAAAACAATACAGTTTACCCAAAAGAAAGATAATTTACTTATTAATACTTTATACCAAGTGATTTCACTTGAAATTTCCTGTAACCTCATTAAAAGGAGCTATAAAGATAAAGATATGGAATAAACAGTTCACAATTATTTATTTAATATTTTTTTAAAAAAATTATATGAAACACTTGCAGCTCATTACTGGCAAGTTATTATATATATATATATATATATATATATATATATATATAAAAAAAAAAAAAAAAAAAAATATATATCAATAAAGTTAGGATACTCACAGCTATTATAAGGTTAGACTATTATATTTCTAAACATCCTTTGAATATACCAGAAGAAATGATAATGAAATACTGTCTTAAAAAATCCATGCCAGAATCAGTAAAAGAAAAATACCACTGTATTTGCAATGTATTCCATAAACAAAATATTTTATATTGTATAAAAGATTTGCTATGTTAGTATCTCCCTTGGACTAAATGAATTGAAAATCATTTTCATTTACATAAATTAATACACATACATATTTATACACACAAAAAATTTATTGCTCATACTGTTTTCTATGTTCAATTGTACCTAATATGTTCACATTATATATTACTTATATAAAATAAAACAAATTTCAATTTTAAAAACATTCTTCAAAAGTCACTAGAAAGCATCAAGCACACATTTCAAAGAGAAAAACTATTTGTTATTTGAACTAATCATAATGAACAAATATCTAATAAAGTTAAAGTTTAACAGAATCTTTTCATGGTTAATTTATATTTTGTAAAATATTAAAGTACTTCCAAAACATGCATATGAAAATTATAAAGCAAAGGCACTATTTTCATCTATAAATAATTCAGATTAAAATAACTTAATAAAATATAACAAAACATTAATATTTATTTATTATAGGCAATTGTTTATTATCTTTTATCCAGACTTTTTTATATAAACATATATATTTTAATCCTACCTTTGTATAAATTTTAATAGACTGATTGAGTTAAGAGTTAGAGCTTTTGATTGGTCAATTCCAGAATCAGCAATAAAAATATATGCAAATCAATAATTTGTCAGATTACTAAAGTAAACAAAAGGCTTTTAAAAATTTTTTTTTTAAATTTATAATTGATGACAATAATCTATAGTGGACTACATAAAATGTATGTTTGTCATCCAATTAGAAATTGGAGCTATATCATCATTGTTTTTTTTTGTCAATTTGTCTTCACATGAAAATAAATATTTTCCACTAAAATCTGAAATATTCTTCTAAAATAATTAATATTTCACAAATATTTTGTGAAAAAAAATAAATGTATAAAAAAGATTAAAGATGTTTTCAAAATCAAAACAAAAAGTAAAACTATTAAAATTGTTGACAAGTTCTCTTTTGTGGAAAGAACAAAGAAACATCCAACCAGCACTTTGAAAGACAGAGACTTGGGTAATTTTTATATTGTTAAATTTAATTATTATTGATTTATTTATTGATGGCAGCATAATTCAGTATGGTTTTTTCTGTAAAATGACTGTTAAATCAGCAAAACAACATTAAAAATAGTAGTTAGAAAGAAACTGCAAATAGATTGCCATCATCTATGGTGTTAAACTATAATATATATATATATATATATATATATATATATATATATATATATATATATATATATATATATATATATATTGTAACAGTTTTACTGTCTGACTAGGTGTCTGTTACACATAAAATGCAGTTAATCAAGTTATGGAAAAAGAAAAAAGTTTCATTCCTATTTGTAAAAACATAACTATATTTCCTGCTCAACTCTACCTAGTAATTGTTACAATTTACGCTATTGACAGAATCAGCTTTTATTTCTTTTATAAGGGTGCCAGGATTCATGTAAGAATCCATTGAAATCTGTCACATTGCATCTCAAAAGTTAAAAAGAAAAATGTTTTTAAAAGAATCGATATCATGTTTTACCGTGAATCGAATATTTTCTAGATATTATTATTATTGGAGCTTAGTCAACACATATTGGCAAAGGTAAATTATATTTTCAAATCTTAATAATCAACATTAATGAATTTATTAATAATCATTAATATCATACAATGAAAAGGGGTATTAGAAATAAATATTTTTATTTTAAGAAATTAAAATAAAAAAACACATTATGAATTAATTAATTGGAAAGACAACACACATGCTAATCCAGATTTGAATCAATAAAAAAATAGTTCACCAATTATAGTTCATAGGTAAACAAGAGCCTGTTGAAGAATAAAATTTAAAGTCTCTATGAGGATTATTTTGAGCTTATTTTTTTAAGAGTTGTTTGCAAACTTTAAGTCACAATTGGGAAAAGTTATTCTTAACTTACAGGTAAGTTGGAGAAAATTTATGGGATCCGGAGCTCATAGGAATTTCCATTGGTCTCTCCTGACAGCATCTTTAATTATTGGTCTATTCTATAGCTAGAGAAAAAACATGGTTATGGTGACCCTTTCATTGTAAAAAGCGGTATTCACAAAGCTCCATTTCCATGCTTGCGTAATGGCTCTGTACAGCAAGTGGCATACCTGTGTAGAAGTATACTCCTGCCACAGGTTATGCTTGTGGAAACCCCCAACTCTAAGACATGAAACCAGAAGGTAAAGAAAGACCTAGATCGAAGTTGTCCTCTTCTTTTTATACCTCGATCCATTTTTGAAACTTCTGCACATATCTTTTGTGGGTCAAAAATACCCGTTGATAATCTTGCATATTCTTTATCAAATTTTTGTTACAAAGTCTTTATTTTTTTTGCATAATTCTGCCATCTTTAATTACCTAAAAAGATTTTATTAGTTGTAATCTTTTTAATTTTTGAAATTCTTTTAATTTTTTTATTGTAATCTTTTTACTTTTGGAATTCTTTTAATTTATCTGGATTAGTAATGTGCATGTCATTTATTCTTTCTAATTTTAACTTTTATTTTTAATTACATAAAAAAAAGTGTCGATGAAAATTTGAGTGTGAAGATATTTAAGATTCACGCTTTCAGATCTAAGTACTTTGGACTGGCTTAGATATATAGAAAGACAAGTAAAGAAGAGAGTGGAACCACTCTTTTCTTCTTAAATTCTCTGTCTCAGTATTTGTGATTTGATTGGCTAAGCGCTTGAGAGGTTTGCACTCTCTCAGTTTAATTTCAATACCATCTGTGCTTTGTAAAATAAATATTATTTACATATATTGCTGCAAGTTATAACATCTAAAAATACCGCATAGTAAATCGAAAAATTTCATGCTGTATATTTATAATTAGAAGTCAGTGAGTTGAGTGTGAAGATATTTAAGATTCACGCTTTCAGATCTAAGTACTTTGGACTGGCTTGAATATATAGAAAGACAAGTAAAGAAGAAAGTGGAACCACTCTTTTCTTGTTAAATTCTCTGTCTCAGTATTTGTAATCTGATTAGCTAAGCACTTGAAAGATTTTCACTCTCTCAGTTTAATTTTAACTTTCATTGTATGTTTAAAAAAATTATACTAATCAAAAAATAATTTAATTTTGTCTTTTTAATAAGATCGCTAAATTTACTTTTTTTTCAGCTTTTACCCTTATGCCAATATATTTGTACCATATATAAATAAACAATACAATACCACCGGGGCCAGGAAGTAAGAATAAAATAGGGTTTAAAGTAATTTTATTCTTATTTTTTAAGTCTCTATTCAGTTTTTCTTTTTTATTAATGTGCTGATATATCTTTGTACATTTGTTCACAAGTGACATGCAGCTTTAATGCCCACTTTCAGGTATAACATGGCAGGAATGCTTTGCACATTTACATGTGTTCTTTATGCTTTATGTAAAACTAATGATAAAATGCCCAAGTTATAAGCACAAATGAGCATTTCTCATTGTTCTGAGTCTTACAGGATAGCAGTAACTTGGTTTGCCCTCCCCTTTCTTTGGATCCCTGCTAGAAATAGAGTGATGGGAATTTAAAGATGGTCTTATGTTATATACTGCATACAAGGACTCAGATATATGCTTTTCCCCCTCTCCAGTAACCATTTATCCAATCAAATACTTGTGGCTTACATCAACATCATACGCGAATATGTTTTTTTTTTTTTAGACATATTAAAAAATATATTTTTTTTTTTCTGTAAGTCATATTAAAATTTTTTTTATATTTGTATAATCAGGGTTGAATTAGTTTTTTTAAACTACTATTTATTCTCCAGCTATGGGTTTTTGGGTCATCATTATAATGTTCTTTATACAATTACAATGTATCCCAGGTTGTAGTTTGTTCGAAGCCTGTGTTTTTGGGTCATCATTGTAATGTTCTTTATACAATTACAATGTATCCCAGGTTGTGGTTTGTTCGAAGCCTGGAGTTGGGTCACCATTGTAATGGTTTCACCATATGACTAGGTCTCTGTTACACATAAAATGCATGAGTTGATAAAGTTATGGAAAAAGAAGAAAGTTTCATTCCTATTTCTAAAAACATAACTATATTTCCTGATCAACTCTACTTAGTAATTGTTATGATTTATGCTATCGACAGAATCTTTTATTTCTTATAGAAGCACACCAGGATTCATATAAGAATCCGCTGAAATCCATCCCATTGCATCTCAAAAGTTAAAAAGAAAAATGTTTTTTAAAGAATCAATATCATAATTTACCATAACTAGAATTATTTTTTAAATATTATTATTATTGGAGTTTAGTCAACACATATTGGCAAAGGTAAATTATATTTTCAAATCTTAATAATTAACATTAATGAATTTATTAATAATCATTAATAATGTGCAATGAATAGGGGTATTAGAAATAAATATTTTTATTTTGAGAAATTAAAATATAAAAAAAACACATTATGAATTAATTAATTGGAAAGACAATACACATGCTAATCCAGATATGAATCCATAAAAAAACAGTTCAACAGTTATAGTTCTTAGGTAAACAAGAACCTCTTGAAGAATAAAATTTAAAGTCTCTATCAGGATTATTTCAAGCTTATTTTTCTTAAAGAGTTGTTTGCAAACTTTAAGTCACAATTGGGAAAAATTATTATTAACTTACCAGTAAGTTGGTGTAGATTTATGGGATCCTGAGCTCATAGGAATTTCCATTGGTCTCATCTGCCAGCATCTTCAATTATTGGTCCATTCTATAGCTAGAGAAAAATCATGGTTTCTGTGACCATTTCATTGTAAAAAGTCATATTCATAAAGCTCCGTTTTCATGCTTGCATGATGGCTCTGTACAGCAAGTGGCATACCTGTGCAGAAGTATATTCCTGCCACAGGTTATGCTCATGGATACCCCCACCTTTAAGACATGGAACCAGAAGATAAAGAAAGACCTGGATTGAAGTTGTCCACTTTTTTATGCCTCAATCCATTTTTGAAACTTCACGCATATCTTTTGTTTATCAAAAATACCTGTTGATAATCTTGCATATTTTTTATCAAATTTTCATTACAAAGTCTTTATTTTTTAGCATAATTCTGCCATATTTAATTACCTAAAAAAACTTTTTCTAATTGTAATCTTTTTATTTTTGGAATTCTTTTAATATTCTAATTGTAATCTTTTTACTTTTGGAATTCTTTTAATTTATCTGGATTAATAATCTGCATGTCATTTATTCTTTCTAATTTTAACTTTTATTTTTAATTATATAAAAAAATGTGAATGAAAAGTTTAACCTTCATTGTACATTTAAAAAAAAATTATACTAATCAAAAAATAATTTAATTTCGTCTTTTTAATAAGATCGCTAAATTTACTCTTTTTTCCAGATTTTACCCTTATGCCAATATATTTGTACCATATATAAATAAACAGTATAATATATATATATATATATATATATATTGTACCAAAACCATATTCGTACATATATCTATTTTGTCTAAAAAAATATTAAAATAAAATACAGTTCATTAAAAGAAAATAGCATATAAAAATCAAAGTTTTTTCTATTACTAGTAGTTGAAATAGAATTTACAATTAATTAATTAGAAGGGGGGAGGGGGCTTGATTTAGAAGCATAAAGTTAAAAGTTTTATAAAAAAAGTTAAAGAGTTTTTTATTATTATTATTAGTTGAAATATAACTTAAAGTTTAAAAATATAAATCTCTTTTTATTTAAGTTAAAGAAAAAAATGTCATCTTAAAAACTAAATAGTTAATTGATTTTAAATTATATATGTGCGTAAATCATAAATGATTGTAAATATAATGAATAGTAAAATATATGAGTGTGATTGTAAATATAATAAATATGTACATGTTAAAAGGGAATAAATGAAAGTTAAAAATTAAAAACACTCAGTGATGGCTACTAATTAACAATGTAAAAACAACACGTTTGCATGGCTGCTAATTAAATGATCTCCAAAAATGCATAATTAAAAGCTTATCAAAGGAATGCAATTAAAAACAAGGAAGGAACTTCAACAACAGATATAGCTGGAGGATATCAAAATGACAACATGAGCTATGTATAAATAGTCAACTTTTCATTCAACAATCAGTTGCATTTGAGAAAACAGTTGGATTGAGTTGAGATCCTTAATCGTTTAATCAATCAGTGTATCCAGAATCAAAATGCAGTGTTAATCATCATCGGAATTATATGACTTTTTCTAGCCTGAGTCCAGTGAACATCCAACTTGCCCAGAAAAGGATAATGCTTGCATAACAACTTGAAATCCATCAATATTTAACTGTCTCCAAAAATAGTGCCAATGAATAATAATAAAACTCCTCAAGAAAATGTCCCAGCTGGCTGGAAATATTCTCACTAGAAGCAGCAACCAGGAAGAAAACAAAGTCCTCTATAAACATAAATTTCACAGCAAACAACAAGAAGAAGTCCACATTCTAAAATCCTAGGTAATGACATTTTTATTCTCATTTTTAAAGTAGCCATTGCATTAGTTTGAAACCTCTCAGAGTCAAGTAATAATGAACTCTATAAGCATGCATAAATGAACTATTGATATGTGTGTTATTAAATGTCAAATATTATTTAATGCTTTGTTATATGATATTCTAGTGTGTGTGTGAATCACGAATGTGCATGATCATTAGATAGAATACCAGTGTTTTGTTAGTTAAGGTTTACAAAAGTGTTTAAAATTAGTATAATAAATGTTGATTAAAATAAATTGTCTTTTAAACTTAAAGCTTAATTTGTCGGTCAATTCTTTTGCCACTAAAACAATAATTTGTTATTGATTACAAGTAGCTGAGCTAGTCATGGGTGTATCTTAGGCACTGAATTAGTGGCCATTGTTTAAAGAACATTATTTATCCTCTGGGTAAGTAACTGGCACCCATGTTTTTACAAAACAAAAAAATGCTTTGAATGTGGTGTTGAATTCAACAGTCGAGAAGAAATCTGTTTCCTTCAAATGTGGTCAGTTAGATATATTTTACATATATATCTGCTGGCTTGTATTCAGGTGTTGTTTGAGTACTCTCTTCTCTGCCTAAAGGGCTGTGGTGGAGCAATACATACATTGGAAGGGATTAATAATAAATATTGTATTATATTTTAGTCATATAATTTTGCTTTCATAAGATCATTTTATTTAAAGATAAAAAAAAAGTTTGTTTACTCCATTAGGGAATGGGTAACCAGCCACCTGGTACAATATAAATTAACTTTCAAATCCTAAGCTTTTTACTCAAATATCGATAACAATTGTTTGAGTTGAAGGTACAAAGTATATTTCAGGCAAGGTTCAAAGATAATCCATACAAACAAATTTCAGTTCCTTGAGTTTTTATTTTTTGCATATTATTGTTTTACCTTTTTACAGATTGACATTTTTTATTTTATTCCCGATGGCCATTTTTCTTAAAATACAACCTTTGATTTTAGTATAAAATCCTTATTTTATACTAAAACTCACTAAAGTGGCTTGGATTTATTACAAATTTAAATTTATAAATTCTAGAAAATCATATTTAAACTTTGCAAATATTAAAAAAAGAGTTTTGACAAAAATAAAGATCATTTTCATCATTGAACCGTAAGCAAGAAAACAGTATAAGTGAAGCACTCCAAAAAATCAATGAAATCTTTGATTTAAATTTATTTTTAAAACACAAATGAATAAAGGTTAATTCTCATTAAGCTATCAAATTATTTTTTAAAATATTAAAATTGTTTCATAATTTTTTAGAATATCTCAAAAGATCATTTCATAGTGTTGGTAATAACATTCAATAATGTTATATGATCAGTCAAGGCATGGTTATGTTACTGGTTGCCATTTCTTTTTTTAACATTATAGTCAAATTTTTCAACTATTTTTAAAACAAAATATATACAAATAAAATCAAAATGTATACATGTATTATTTTGGTTTTTAATAATGATTTTACAATTATTATGAAATTAGAGAGAATTTGAACCCAGACTTTCAAGCTTCCTTTAGTCATCCACTCCATCTTATATAACTGATACACATGACAATATACATGTGAAAAAGATAAATGATCTCTAATATACATATTTCATGCTGAACAAGCTCTATTCAGATGGTTCAGATCATGATGTAAACTGAGCACTGATAATATTTATAAGAGTGAGAGATGATGATCCAGAGCAGCTGATAAATGCTGCTTCAACTTGAAATACACATATATTGGATAGCAGTTTTATTCACATTATGTGGTTATGTGTATTAATTGTATAAGATAGAATGGATGACTAAATGAGCTTGAAATTCTGGCTTCAAATCCATATAATTATATTTAGTTTAATATATATATATACTTCACTTGCATTTAAATATTAATTATTAAAACAATAATCAGAAATATCACATGATCACTATTTCTTATGCTAGCACATAACTTATTAAACAGGTAAAACTCACCATACAGTAGTGCCACTCAATGCCAACCAGAGTAATCAATGGATGCCAAAAGGCTTGTGCATAAAATTCCCATCTAGTGCTTACTCATCCAATATCCCCAGACTAGTTTCTGGCTTGTGGCCTTCATCAGTGAAGAGCTTCAGATCTGACAGCTAATGCAACCGTCCAGCAGCCATCTTTTATTTCTTTACTGATGAATGCCACAAGCTAGAAACTAGTCTGGTGATATTGGATGAGTAACACTAGATGGGGATTTTATGCACAAGCCTTATGGCATCCATTGATTACTTTAGTTGGCACTGAGTGGCATTAGTTATGGAGAGTTTTTGCCTGATTTAATAACAGTTATGTGATAGCATAAGAAATAGTGATCATGTGATGTTTAGTGGTTTAACACCAATCCTGCCTAATAGGATAGTGGTGGCTATGGTTGTTAAAGAGCCAAAGACAGCAAAATATATAGGTACAGAACTGGATTCAGGCCCATATGACTACATAATCTATTGAGCTTATATTGGAAATATTATTGTTTTCAATTTTATTCTCATAGTTTTGTAGTTAAGTAGAGATAAAAGGTGGTTGCTGGAGGGTAGTATTAGATACTAAGATCTAGGTGCAGTACTCTCAGATCAAAAGCTTTTCACTGATGAAGGCCACTAGCCAGAAACTAGTCTGGTGACATTGGATGAGTAGGCACTAGATAGGGATTTTATGCACAAGCCTTCTGGCATCCACTGATTAATCTGGTTGGCACTGAGTGGCACTACTGTATGGAGAGTTTTGTCTGTTTTAATCAGAAATCTGTAATAAACTGCAAAATTAATCCTTTTTGTTATTCCAGAATTTTTTTTCTAAGTACCCTCACAAATGTTGTGGAAACAAGATTACAAATAATAAGTGCTGTCAAACAACACATGGATATAGAGTTAAACATATGAGAATAAACTAAATGCACTTTTGATATTTACTGTAGTGGATGGAAAATATTGACCTATTAGGACTTGGTTTTCAATGAATCAATATTTGCTAGGCTGTAGATTTAGTGTTTTTAAACAAAATAACTGAAATATCACACAGCTGTAGAAGAGCAATATAATATGGCGGAACTATTTCTGAATTAGAAAACCATACTAGCTTTGGGGTCTGGTACTAAATAGGTATATCACTGGGTTTATTGAGATTAAATTTCTGAATAAAAATAACATTTAGAAATTATCTTGTTGAATTATTAGATAACATTTTCTGAAAAACTAGAAAAAAATCCCTTTCTTTTGTAAATGTTCTGTGATTGGGAAATATGGAGATTGAAAATGAAAAAGCTTTTTAAATAAAATAAGGACTTTCTTATGAGAAAATCAATTAGTAGGAAATTTTTATGTAAAGCCAAAATTATTTTACCAATATGGTAATAGTGCTGGGTGAATTTTAAATATTATAAAAAGCAAGATAGATTACGTAGTTATTGTATGGTAATATTAATATTGCAAGATATGTAACATTTAAGCATGATCACGGCAGATTGAATACTTAACTTCCATTCAGTTAATCCAAACTGATTTTCTTGGATGAATTATATTACTTGGAAGAGATCAGATCCTAGAAATGTCAACACTCACTCAGTCCATGACTCTGTCATTATTTTAAACTGTCCACAAAGTAAGATTGTTATGATTAATTCATATTAAAATATATAAACAGCTATTTAAAAGCATTTAAATCTAGATCAAAGACAACACGACATCTGTTTGCTATTAAGTTAACTAAGATTGATCTACTAAATTTATTGATATTTGCAATCACTATTTTTATATCATTTTTCTTTTTAAATTTTCAAATCAATTTATTCAATCTTAATCAATTTTGATGATCAAAATAGTGAAATGAATGTAAAAAAGTAATGAAGCATATTAATGTTTTAAACAAATAATAACTAGAATATATAAAAGTTAAAAAGGAATAATGTAAAAGTAAAACTCCAGGAACTAAAGATTTTATTAAATCAGACATTTCTTTTGTTGTTAATTAATAATAAACATGAGAACAGCTTATTTTGGCAGAATAAAAAGCTAAAAACTTGTCAAACGTTATTATCCGAGAGGTTAGCGTTGTTAGCCGAGAGGTTTTAGCGCAGCTTCCTTGCAAGTAAGCAGTTGGTTGCAGACGGTTGTTGCGGGTTCGCCTTTCAGCCGATGCTATGTCACATGAAAAAAAAGAAGCTAAAAACTAATAACACATAATAAACTGAAGAATTCAAAAAGGAATGACCCCAATCAGACACTTAAAAAGGCAAGCATTTGGATCCATTATGAATAAATGCTTTTGGTGTATTTTTTGAATGAAAAAATAAATAAATGTTAGTCTAAAGCTGAATTATGTATGGCAAATACTACAATATCTATGAATGAAACGGATAAGTTGTAATTTCACAATGTGCATATTCTTCCAAATAATTAATAGAATAAACCGTTGAAACGTTACTACCACATCTTCTACAAGCTTTCTTCCCACAATAGTCTCTACAAGTACAAATTTTAATAATCATTAGATGCTAGAAGGATATATATATATATATATATATATTTTCAGCCAGTGCCTTCTAATTCAATATCACCAAATGGGATTTTAGCATCTGATTTTCATCAGTAGGAGTAGTAAATCTGTTAACAGAATGTCTGGATATTTTCATTCAATACATCACCCAGAATTCACTTTTCAATGTTTTTTTAAACAATAAAGCTATCTACCCAAAATGAAAACACAATAATCTATTCAATCCAATCTCATGTGCTTGTATAGTTATACAAACCTGAACCCAGTTCAGTATCTCTACATTTTAGTGTCTTTTGTTATGTTTTGCTACGAGAGATATTAAACCATTAACACATCATATGACTACTTTTTTTTATATTTTCACAATAATATTAAAACTTTAATAATCAATAGATGCTAGAAGGTTGTGAATTAGAAAAAGTAATTATGTGACATTTTTATAGTTTAAAACCAATTCTAATCAAAGAATAATGGTGACTATGGTTATTATAAAATGTGTCAGCAAAATTTATAAATACTGAATTGGATTCAGATATGTATAAATTTACAAGCAAATTAGCTTGGACTGAAAACTTTATTATGGTTTTATTTTGGGCTGTTAACTTTTAATTAATCAAAAAGGTAAAACGTGAGTGCTGGAGGAATGCAATGAATTCAATGATCGAAGTGCAATGCTCCCAAATCTAATCTTCATCTTTGATGAAAGTCATAAGGTAGAAACTAGGCTGGACATATTGGATGAAAACACTATGATTAGGATTTAAAATGTGCAACCTTATACCATCTGATTATTAATGCTTGCTTTAGATGGGACTGTTGTGTGGAAAATTTTGCTATTAATTAATCGAATATTAGTTATTCCACAAAAATAAAAGATGTCCCTAATTTTTTTAAATAATTTTTTACAAATGTAATAGTGAGTAGTAATAATATTAGTAATCCTATCAAAAGTTTCTTTTCTCTGAAATGTTTTTAAGAAGTTATGCATTAAAACTAGCAAAGAGGGCGATGATCCATGGGTTTTGAGTTCAGAGTCTGACATTGCACTGTTGCACCAAACCAAGCAGTGCCTAATGAGTAGCAAAAATTAAGATATTATTGATGACTGACACTAATAAGATTTGGTATCTCACAATTTATATTGAGCTACAAAAAAAGCTCCAATGAAATCATGAACTGCAGTGCATTAAAGTACACTATTTCAACAATATGTTATTTGAAATAAATGATAACAAACAAGCAAAAACATAAATAAACAAACATTAAAATCATTAAAATTCACAAATTTAATACATCTTATGATTCTTGACAACGATTTTTTCCTGAGTACTGAACATGATCACACTTACAAAAATAAAATTTGTAAATAAACTTTAAATTACACCAACAACCATTTTCCAACTTGGAATACCATGAGCACTCATGTTTATAAATAAAATTTCTTTGATTTTGTTGACCAAACATACATTTGATTTCTCCTTTAGTATTATCTTTTAAATTTGATGTGCAATATTTTATGAAATAAAATATTTTCTACGTGTAATACTAATAGTTTACAAAATATTAAAACATATTTAAAGTTAATACTGACTTAAAATATAAAATGATTAGTGAGATCATAATTTCTTGACAACATGGCTAGTCTATTTATGTTTCTATAAGAGGAAAAAGTTATTAAAAACAATATCACCCAGAGTATACTTACTTGTGATGAAAGTCAGAAATTTTGCTATTTACCTTGTATACAAAGGAAAAATATGGTATATATGTAAATGTGTCCCTTTTGTTTATCATTATTACTAATATTATTATAAAAATTGCTTATAACCAATAAACATCACTTGATCACCATTTCTTATGCTTTCTGATAATGGTTATTAAAACAGGCAAAACTCTCCATACAGCATTGCCACTCAGTGCAAGCCAGAGTAGATGGGGATTTTATGCACAAGTCTTTTGGCATCCATTTATTACTCTGGTCTGCACTGAGTGGCAATACCTTATGGAGAGTTTTACCTGTTTTAAAAATTGTTTATACTATAATGTTAATTTATATAT
Source organism: Epiperipatus broadwayi (assembly GCA_028023455.1). Taxonomy (NCBI): domain Eukaryota; kingdom Metazoa; phylum Onychophora; class Udeonychophora; order Euonychophora; family Peripatidae; genus Epiperipatus; species Epiperipatus broadwayi. The sequence goes on from JAQFVV010000040.1 coordinate 3,899,381, forward strand.
GCATATAATACATATAAAAAGCATCTGTATTTTATGTGTCAATACTAAAAAGTATTATATATTTTCAACTCAATAAGCAATACCTATTGTATTCTAATCCAAACTTATCAACTAACATGTGCAATTTTATGTTATATATGATATATGTAAGAAGAGCTTGACACATAATGTAGCATATATCACAGTACTTCTATTATTATTATTATTATTATTATTATTATTATTATTATTATTATTATTATTATTATTATTATTATTATTATTATTATTATTATTATTATTATTATTATTATTATTATTATTATTATTATTATTATTATTATTATTATTATTATTATTATTATTATTATTATTATTATTAGTAGTAGTAGTAGTAGTAGTAGTAGTAGTAGTAGTAGTAGTATTACTATTACTACTACTACTACTTCTACTACTACTACTAGGATGACAACTATTGCTACTACTGCTGCTACTGCTTCTGCCACTACTACTACTACTACTACTGCTTCTACTACTACTACTACTATTGCTACTGCTACTACTGCTACTGCTACTACTACTACTACTACTACTACTACTACTACTACTACTACTACTACTATTATACATTGCTAACTTAATTTTTTAACAACAGGTTCACAGATTTTGCAATTGTCTCAGCAGTGTGCCCTATACGCACTATTCAGGATTATCATATTATTGAGAGGTGAAATTTTTTTAAGAAATATTTTATCGACCCAAATAAATCTATCTTGAGTCATTAAAAAGAAAAATGATGACTGGTTTTCTGATAATGATCTTTTTATTAGTATCATGGGTAAAAAGAAAAAAAGGTGATATTTTCTGTTTGAGCGAATAATAAGTGTGAGGCTTGATAATAGGTGTTGAAATTTAAAGTTTGCAATTGAATAAACTGAAAAGAATCCTTAAAAGTAATGACTTGGATTAATAACTGTGCAGAAAATACATATATTCATTTTCTGAGTCGTTTTAGGTCTTTCTTTTGATTCATTAAAAAAAAAACATATGGGTTGAAAAAACATCATCTGCATCCTACCAAATCAAGTAATGATACTTTTTTTATATAATAACAGTATTGCTTTGAACAGATTTCAAATAATATTTTAATCAACTTAGTAAAATCAAAAGTTATTTGTATTCATAAAAACAATAACATCACAGGCATTTGTGTGATACTTGGAGATTTTAAAATATTCCGGTGATATAAGATGTGATATGTTGGACTATTTCCATCTTTTATGAGTGAATGTTGAATGTACAGAAAGTTTTTTTTAAAACTTTATTTAAACTTTCCAAATACAAAGAACTTGTTAGTAATAACACACAAATAGACAATACAGGTTAGTAATTCCACAATGTTTTGAGTAGTATTATTCTCCAACCTTCTACAGATGTTGCTCGCCTATATGCACAGTGACAATATTTGCTTAGAAGTTGAACTGGCACCTTTAGATTCTTGAATATCGAATTTTAAGGCAAACACTCTACCAACTGAGCTATTCTGTCAAAGGCAACATAAAGTAGAAACTTGTTATATTTATATATGAGGGTTGGTTCAAATCCTCCTGAGTCCTTAAATTTTTTAACAAGTCTAATTATTATTATTTTTTGAAGGAGCACAAACTAATGGTTAAAAGATAAAAAAACAGGTGTGTCTACTATAGCAGATTATGTAGGTACTAATGACCATATGCTTAAGTGGGAAAATACAAAGATATTGGATAAAGAGGAAAAAATGCATAGAAAAAAATTCAAGGAATCTGCTCATATGACAATGGTAAATAATCCTATAAGTCAACCCAGTGTGGCAATACACAATGTATTGAAGCCTTTAATTAATCTTGCTCTTAGAAAAATATAAAAAAAAATTGGACTCAGGAGGATTTGAACCAACCATCATATATAAATATATCAAGTTTCTGCTATATGTTGCCTTTGACAGAATAACTCAGTTGGTAGAGCTTTTGCCTTAAAATTCGATATTCAAGAATCTAAAGGTGTGAGTTCAACTTCTAAGCAAATATTGTCATTATGCATATAGGCCAGAAACACCTGAAAAAGAGTGGAGTATAATGCTACTCAAAATATTGTGTAATTACTAACCTGTACTGTCTATATGTGTGTTATTACTAACAAGTTGTTTGTATTTGGAAAGTTTAAATAAAAATTTTTAAAAAAATTTCTGTACATTCAACATTCACTCATAAATGATGGAAATAGTTGAACATACCACATCTTATAATATACCATCATTACAAACCTTCAGACAAATATTGTGGTGATATGTTATCTTCAAATATATTGGAATTATTTATGAATAAGAGATATAAGATTGTACTACCTAATCTTAAGAATATTTTTATTTATTCAATTTAAAAAAGAGTAGACAAGCTTGTAATAATTATCGTGGAATACCATTATTATTTATTACAACAAAGTTTCTTTCAAACATTTGTTAAATAGGCAGGCTGCTTCCATCAGAAACTCATTGTTTTTCACAATCAAAAAATTTTATAGAAATAAATTTGTTCCCAAGCAAATGTAAGAATAATGTTTGAAAGAAAAAAATGTTTACATATTATATATATTAATGTGTGAAGCATTTTCCCTAATCAAATAGGTCTATGGCATTGTTTTAAAATTAGTTGTTTGACTACAAAAGTTTATTCATTTTATACAGCTGCTACAAAATGCAATAAGTAGTGCTGTTATTACTTTATTTGGAAAATTTGAGACATTTGAAATCTGGTGATAATCAAAAATGTGCATTCTCCAAATACTGTTTTTTTTTTTTCAAATTTATGACCATAGTTATTGAAACTCTTTATTGACACTCAATGAAACAAAGATCAAGATGTGATAAAGGTATGATGGGGTAATGTTTAATTTAATGTAAAAACAAAAGGGTCATATTCTTGAATTATGGGTGTACAATATCCTGATAATTTTCCATTATTGTCAGTTCAAAAGGCTATTTGAAAATGCATTTAATGTTTTAAGTGCTACATATAAAGATTTTGGTTTATTAAATAATGCTTAAGAAACTCAAATGTTTACAGCTTGTGGTGCAAATGATAATCCTTAGTAACATTTATCTTGGAACACTATCAATTTGAAAATATAAATCACACTAAATATATTCATAGTTTTATATATAAAAAGAGATATTTAGATGTAAAAGAGTAGTGCAGATTACAATCCGCTGCTGCTATTTTTATGAATTAAAAAATAGTGTTTCACTACAAAAAATAACTACACCAAATTAAACTGATTGTATAGAGAGCTATTATTTAACTTCATTTATTGTATATAATTGAGATTTAGATACAATGTTGTCATAATATAAAGACATTAATAAGTTTCATTTAAGAATAATAAAACCAATAAATGCCTTCTTCAACTTTATGTATGTGACGCTATAGACTCCAATATTGTAAAATTACATTTTTGGTGGATCGAACGTGTGAAATGAATAATTTTCTAAAATAACATTTCTGGTGTAGCTGAGAAATAGAATACCTTTACATTATGTGGATTATCTCACAGACGTTTTTATAAAAACGCAACATTGATTGTTTCCTATTGTAAAGATATTAGTAGAAATGGTGTTGGAGTACAACAGAATGAAATGTTTTCTGTGGAAGAAATTTCAAGACAAACACAAATTGGTCCAGAATAATCTATATGTGGACATGTTTGTGTTTCTCAGAGTGGTTTGTATGGTTATTCAAAACTCATCTCTAGTACAGTACTTTTTATTTAAAATTTGTATTTTTAATTTTTATTCTTGATTTGGAGTAACCATATGTGTGTGAGAGTGATAGCTGGTGTCGTTTATAATATAATGTTCTTATCTATGTTCATAAAGGTAATTATATTATACCCTTGTCATACTATATATACCAGTTATACACGTATACATACGATGATTCGTGTAAATACTGAACTAATTTTATTTCTCTTGTTTCTTATGTAAACTAAAGATAATTGTCAAATATAATAAAAATAGCTAATTATCATATAATAGAAAAATTCATGTAAATAAAAAATGTTTACGTTGTATGTTGAATGATATTAATATCGTAAAACAAAATTTTAAAAAAAGTGTTTAAAATATCAAAGATTTCAAATACAATGTTAACAAAAAATAACAATTAACAGTTCTTTAATAAAGCAAAACAAATTAAAGTAATTAATTAAATAAAATGTTTATCTACTAAAAATGTAATTAAATGTTTTGGAAGAGCAACTAAAATAATTCAAAATATCAAATCATATATAGTTCTTTTTTTCAAGTGCTCGTTATATATATATAGCATGAAATTAAATTATGCATAAAACTGTGATGGAATTAAATACAAAAAATATCACACCACTTAATGTAACACACACAGAGAGATACTATTGATGGATATTATAATGTTACATGATGTTATACATATAATAACAATAAATACATACATGAACATTGAGTTAAGGCACTAAACGTATAAGGAAATGTGTGATGTGTACAATTATTGGTTATGGTCATGTTTCATGCTCGTTAATCAAACCTATGTACTATTATAATAGAATCATCTTTACACATACATTTATGGAAGAAATATTTATATTTTTAAAACCTATCTATCTTCCCGACATGCAACAATACCATAACATAACATACTTTTAGGTTCCTTTATTTTCAGATTTATATAAATGAATGGATGAATCCATTTAGTTTATGCAAATGCATGTTCTAAATATTTATCAATCACAGCATACATATATAGAAGGAATATTTACACAGAGGCAAAACTCTTCATGCAGTAGTAATACTGATATACTTATATAGAGAGTTTTGCCTCTGTACAAACAACTTGTGTAAGCATAAAGAATGGTGATCATGTGATGTTTAGAAAGAATTTTAAATCATGAAGAAAGAATCAAAATTACATTTAAGAAACAAAAACGAAAGCATTTAATTATTAGATAGATTTACAATAGATATAATGATACACACTTGTATATTTGAATGAACTTTAATGCTTCTATTAATGAATAATCGTGATTTGTAAAGTATTATTTTAATTAGAAAAAACTCGAAATCAGATTTTCAATCTTCCTATAACTATGCACTCCATCTTATATAACTGATACACATGACCACATATATGTAAAAAAGATAAATGATCTCCAACATACATATTTTGTGCTGAACCACAAATATATCTTTGCATATATGCCTTCGTATGATGGTTAAAATAAATATGCCCTATTTATTATTCAAAATTATTAAAAGAAACGAAGTTAATAGACATTTAAAAAATAAGTAACAAATAAATACATATAAAAATGGTTTTTAACTTATTTTGTATTGGAACTTTCTTTAAAACAGTAATTTAAAAAAGTTTTTACTCTTTTGTTAAAATTTTAGAGATATTTGTTACAACTCATTGATTTTATCTTTGTTTTAGTTGGACACTTCTTTGACTTCATTTTTAATTGAACTTTATTATTTTGAAGTTGGCGTGTTTAGTGAGGGTTTGATTTTAGTGATGATGATAATCCTACTTTAAACCATTCTGCTGCACAACATTTAACATGACAAGTTTAAATATTCATTTGATTCCTTGAAAATGAAGTTAATGCGACATTAATTACAAATACCTGAAGTGATCAATACTTTCAATTGGGCAGTAAAGTTAAAGTATTTTAGTTCAATCTCCATATGTTGAAGGCTTTATTTCATTGTTTTTCAATTTTGAGAGAATTTTCAAGATTGCATTGAGAAGATTTTTGAAATTGCTGTAAAGTTTGATTATTTTTTACACACTTAATGTATAATAATTATTAAAAACAAAAACATATATGATTACATTTTATTTTATCTATATGTGTTTTATTTTCAGAAATAAAAGTTAACAAGTTCTAGCACAACAGTAAGAGAAAAAAAATATGGCTGATATGATAAGCATAAATTTAAAATATTCTAAAAACTGTAAATGCAATTTTATATTTTAAAATAGAATTTTATAGATTTAGCAGCAACTCCCATTTATTTATTCACATTTTAAAAATAAATTTTAATCAATAAAGATTTCATTGATTTTTTGAAGTGCTTGACCGTTTCCAGAACACCATTGAATTATGAAAGGATTCTTTGTTCTTATTATGTATTCCATTTATTATATTATTTCAATATTTGCAAAGTTTAAATATGATTTTATAGAATGTTTTTTGTTTGAAAATTTGTTTCAAACAAATCAAGCTCACTTTATAGAAATCTAATATAGAATAAAATTTAATATTAAAAAGAAATGTAGAAATTTGAGAAAAATTGTCATCAGGGCTAACAATATAAAATGTCAACATGTTAAAGAATTAAAAACAGTGATAGAGGTAATGTCTAACACAATATATATATATTGTTCCGTTTATTTATATGGTACAAATATATTGGCATTTGGTAAAAGCTAAACAAAAAGTAAATTTAGATTTTTTTTTATTACTATAATTTTCTTCAAACATACAATGACAGTTAAAAGTTTCATCTACATTTTTTTTATGTGATTAAAAATAAAAAGTTAAAATTGGAGAGAACAAAAAAACACACAAATTAGCAATCTATATAAGCTAAAAGAAAATATTTTAGCTAATTAAAGATGGCAGAATTATGCTAAAAAAAGAGAACTTTGTAATTTAAAAATTATAAAGAATGTACGAGATTATCAGCGTATATTTTTGATAAACAAAAGGATGTGCAGAACTCAGAAAACTGGACCTCTGGTATAAAAGGAAGAGGCCAGATTGATCAAGGTCTTGTTTTGTTTGTTTCTCTATAGTTAGTCCTGGATAACAAGAATATATCCAGGATCGCTCTATGCTGAAATAATTCGGCATGTCGGAATGAACCAGAGCTTCGGCGGACATAATGCCTGAAGATGTACACCAGAGAAGCCTTCGTGACTAACTAGAAGAATAGACCACAAAATCAACTAATAACCAATGGCCGAGCTCATTCTAATCAAAAAACTATGCATAGTAAGCTACAATTTTTTCACTAAAGTTATCGGTAAGCTATGACTCTTTATTATTCACCATTGTGACTAAATTGTTGACAAACCATTTTGCAAACAATTCGTAAAAATATACGTATAATAGAACCCTGATAGAGACTTTAATTTAATCGATCAAGAGACTCTTATTTAACCAAGAACTTTTTAATTGTTATATTTATTATTTTTTATTGATGTATTCATATTTGGATTAGTGGGTGTTCTCTTCAGTTTGTTTAATTCACAATTTAACTTAAACAGATTTTTAATCTGTTAGAATAAAAATATTTCTAATAGCAATTTTCATTTGTACATTATTAATAATATTTATTAGTGTTTATTATTAAATTTATTATTAGTTTAGTAAGATTTAAAAATGTAATTTACCTTTTCCAATATGCTTTTAATAAGCTCCAGGAATAATAATCTTAAAAAAGGCAATTCTAGTTCATGGTATGATGTAATACCAATTCGTTTAAAAAACCTTTTTTTTCTTTAATTTGCAATATGTTATTTGACAGATTTCAGCGGATTCTTATGGAAATCCTGGCACCCTGATGAAATAAATTAAAAGCTGATTTTGTCAATAGTGCAAATCATAACAATTCTAGGCCAAGTTGATCAGGAAATATAGTTATGTTTTTTAGAAATAGAAATACAACTTTCTTCTTTTTGACATAACTTGATCAACTCATGCATTTATATTGTGTATAGAGGCCTAGCAAGATGGGAAATGTTACTATATATATATATATAGTGAAAGAATAAAAAATTGTCCTACAAGTTTGGATAGCATTTTATAACTGCCATGAAAAAATGATGTGAAATAACTCTTATTATTGTCTTTAAAGATAAAGCACCATTTGTAACAGGATAAACATGAGGGTATACTCTTATTTTAATGAACCACATATTTGGGAAACATTTATAACAGACTGGATATGACAAGGTTAGGATACAGTGATTCTGTTGAATTATGCCATGCAAACTGCAGCACTATTTATTACAGAATAAATATGTGTGTGTACCAACCTTTGTATAACCCAATGATTTGGGTGACGTTTGTAACAGATCAAAAATATGCAATAGGAAATAATATCTTTAATATAGCCTGAATATTATATAGCTCAGTTGTTGGTCACACTGATGTTGGACATCATTTATAACTGAATAAAATTATGATACTAATTTTATAATACATGTGAATAATGGTATCATTCATATTAGAGTGAATACAATAAACTAATCTAAATGAATACAAATCAATAAATAACTACTCATTACAGCTGGGTCTCATTTTATAAAGTAGATATGTTTCTCAGATAATGTGCACAAAAGAAATTGCACAAAAATAGACTTAAATTACCTTGAAAAATGGGGGATAGGTACTGAAAATTTCCAAAAATTGCATAAAAGCAAAGCAACAATGTAAAATTACTTTAAAATTTGCATAAAAAAATAAGGAAATAAAATATGACTAATAAAAAATTTCAAATTTAAAAAAAATTGATAGAAGACAAACTTTTTTTACTTTTTTTATTAACTGCAATATTTAATTTTATTCAAAACAACATATTTTTATGTGTAATTTACATTTTTTTCATACATATATGGTATTTTAATCATTATCACTATTTGAGACATCAGATTTATCATGTAATAATGTGATGTGATGTACTGTAGCTTCTCCTTAAATGAAGTCAAGAATATCTCAGCAATTATGCCCAGAGAAACCTGTTACCTACTTTATTTTACATTCCCCAGTCTAAGTTTCCCATATTCTGCTCCATCCCATTTCCACAACATAATCTTTGTCAACTCTATGGCCTTTATATCTAAATCCCAATAAATTCCTCTTATAGTGGATTTGCCCAAACTAAAATGTTTTCCAATCACTGTTTATCCTTTCTATTTCGCTAAGTGATCTAAAATTGAAATTTTTGTTTCCAAAGAATTTCACTTTCTTGAGTGTTTTTTCCTCTCCATTAGGGTAAGCTAAAAGTTTAAAATAAAAATAAGAACTTAGACTTATGATAATAAAAAGACCTCTACTCACCGCTGTTGGGCAAAATTTAATTAAACTAACATAAATTAAATTCTTATTTGTGTCTTTAATTTTTTACTTTTCAATTCCGTTTAGAAATCATATTTCATTGTTTCACGATCACATTAATTTCAGATCACATTATGTAATTTTTAAATTATTAATTACAATTAAAAATCAGATTTTAATTTTTAATTGTCAAATATAATTGTGCTCAAAGCTGTTACTCAACTTTTAAAAATAAACTTGCAGACACTAAATGATTAATTGATTACAGACTCTTTTTTTAAAAAGCAAAAATAGAATGTTATTTAAAATGCAAAAACAACAATATGCATAGTATAGGCATTTATAATGTTTGAACAGATTTACATTATATTCTTGTAAAATTTAATGTGTGTATATAAAATGGGGAAATCCTGATTTTAAGTGAATTCTGAACTTCTTTATTGCATAAAATCTATTACAGTACTATTATAAAGCACTAAAAATATTGAAATTATTAGACGGAAGTTGAACTCTGATAATGCGCTATTACTTTAAATATGATGTGTGAGTGCGCAAAATTTATAATATTTAAAGTAATAGCGCATTATCGGAGTTAGACTTCTGATCTAACAATTTTTATCACATAAAAGAAAACTGCATACAAAGATATTAAGAAGAAACATGAATCACATAACTTCAAAATCACATTAAATAAATTGGCTTAAAAACAAGACCCAGGTGTATTTATAATAAACTTTTATCTAATCACATATCTGACTATTAACTATATTAAAACAACAGAGTTTAAACAGCATTTAGAATAAACATAAAACAAACAAAATCACCACTTCAAATACCCTAAATACAAACCATACATAAAATAGATTAAAATAAAACAATTAAACCAAATATCACTGTCAGAAAATAATGATATATGATTAATATATTTCACTATAATCAAATTAAAATTATGCTAAATCATTCAACAATTAAATTCTAATATACCCAACAAATCAACCATTGGTTATAATAATATGAACTTAAACCACTAAACATCACATGATCACTAATTCTTATGCTAGCACATATCTGTTATTAAAACAGACAAAACATTCCATACAATAGTGCCACTCAGTTCCAACCAGAGTAATCAATGGATTCCAGAAGGCTTGTGCATAAAATCCCCATCTAGTGCCTACTCATCCAATATCCCCAGACCAGTGTCTGGCTTGTGGCCTTCATCAGTGAGGAGCTTTGGATCTGAGAACACTGCACCTAGATCTTAGAATCTAATGCAACCCTCCATCAGCCAATTTTTGTCTCTACTTAACTACACAACTATGAGAATAAAATGTAAAACACAATAATATTTTCAATCTTGTAGTTAAGTAAAGATAAAAGGTAGCTGCTGGAGAGTTGCATTAAATCCAAAGATCTAGATGCAGTGCTCTCAGATCCAAAGCTCCTCACTGATGAAGGCCACAAGCCAGAAACTGGTCTGGGGATATTGGATGAGTAGGCACTAGATGGGAATTTTATGCACAAGCCTTCTGGAATTTAGTGATTACTCTGGTTGGCACTGAGTGGCACTACTATATGGAGAGTTTTGCTTGTTTTAATAACAGATATGTGCTAGCATAATAATTAGTGATCATGTGATGTTTAGTGGTTTAACACCAATCCTGCCTAATAGGATAGTGGTGGCTATGGTTGTTAAAGAGCCAGAGACACTATAAAGTATGGGTACTGAACTGGGTTCAGAATCATATGACTATATAAGATATTGAGCTTAGATTGAAAATATTATTGTATTTTTAATTTTATTCTCATAGTTTGTAGTTAAGTAGAGATAAAAGTGGCTGATGGAGGGTTGCATTAGATCCTAAGATCTAGCTGCAGTGTTCTCAGATCCAAAGCTCCTCACTAATAATAATAATAGCAATTATGATATTTGAAAGGAACTAATTTAAACTGGTTCATCTGATGATCAGATAGTTGTACTAAAAATACATATATATATATGACAGAATTCAGTCTGGTATTCTTTTTATGGCTCAACAAGTTATAAAAAAATGGAGTTTATGTAAAGAATGCAATGAATTAATTTGATTGGATATATAGTTTTTTAGTACAATACTTAATATTACAAATATATTTATGGAATAATATGCATAATGCATGTTTAATGTGAATAAAAATCATCCCTTTGGTACTTGCGAGTTTTCTGGTAAACCAATATGGCAGCCTGCATTTTTGATCAATGTAAGTTTTGAGGGCCTATAATCTACCAAAGATATGTTAGTTGTTAAATTAAAAGAAAAATTAGTAAATCGATGACTAAATTGAAAAAAAAAAGGAATAAATTCTGATAAATTTCATTTAACGTGGAAAGCGATAAGATTTTTTTAATATTGTCTTACTTTGGTTCAATTAATGTGTTTCTTTTTATCAGCAGATTTTTGGTAAATTGTAAAAATGATAAAAGTTTGAGACCATTCTGTCACAGAAAGTGATACAATGGACTATTTCCAAAGATATGAAATCCTTCCCTTTTGAAAAATGTGCAATAATGGTCACAATATAATTGCATGCTGCAGACATATTGTATTTATATTTTTTCGTTATTTTTCTATTAATATAAATTAATTCTAAAAAAAGTTAATATTGTGATTATTTTTTTCACATGATTTCTTTTTTAAAAATAATAACAATAAAAAATAATGTGTAAATAATAAATACGACAAAGTTTCCTAGCAGGCACTTTTGTAAACATTTTTGGAATTCCCCTGAAACTGTACATTTATTAAAAATATGGGCTGGTATCTTGGTTTACTGGAAAGCTCACAAATACCCATATCTTTCAATTGAAATGCGTTGATAATACATTACTGAAGTGTTTAACGCTATATACATGTTTGTGTGTAAGTGCAATTGTGAATATATTTAAGTTTTAATAAGAACAAGTTTGCGATCTAGGTATTTAAATAGAAAGTTCAACTATCAATTCTGATGAAGAGATTCAGTGATACCTCTATTACTCTGAATTATCAGAGATTGCTCTGATATATAAGAGAGCTTTGCCTGATGCATTTGTTACCAATCATTACCTTATAAAAATGAAGATCTTATATCAGAAATGCTACAGATTAATTTAATATATATATACTTTTCTAATTTCATACTATTAAATCTTTTATTGAAGATGAAACTTGTTTTTTTTTCGTTTTTTGAATTATATTTTAAATGCAAAAAAGTATTTTAAGGACAATGTAAATCTTAACAACAATTTCTTGACTAGCGTAGGTCTATTAACTAATTATATGTACCAGCTTTAGACCAATTAACGTTTAACGTTACATATAAACTTTAATGAGCCCTAGAAATAAAATCATTCGTAAAATAATAAAACTCCTTACGTCTTCAACTTTGCGCCGTTAATAAATTTTTTTAATCTTTTTATTCTTTTTTTAAAAAGTAAATCATTACACTAAATAAAAAAAAAAAAAAGGATATTTGTCACATTTAAATTTATTCTGATATCAAATATATCTATTTTTATTAACAGTTTATTAAATTATATCTAATAACAAGGTAACACAATCTTCAATAGAAAGAATTCAAGAATATCTTTTCTAAGAAAAATACTATTTTTCAATCTATTTTAAAATTGCTTTTATTGAACGTTTCTTTTCATATAATATCTTTGATCAAGTATTGATGCAAAGATAACTTTTTCAAAAGTTTTCAGCTAAACTATTAAGTTTCAAAATCAAATTACGAGAATAAAATTAAACAATAGCAAAAACTTATCAATTATTCAAATGTGCCCATTATTGTAAAGAATATGATAGATTAATGAGACGTAACAGTTTTATGAAAATCACAACAATAGAGACTAATAATATTATACTCTGTTAATAACTGAAATACAGGCTTATTATATAACTGTATCAATGAGGTCAGATCGACTTTAGGTCAACATGGATGTGACGATAATATCGGCCTCAGGGTGGCCTTTGAGCATTCCATCATCAGATTTTCAATTGGATGGATCGTTGAAGAGTTGGAGTGTGGAATGGATTAAAGCCTGTCCATTAAAGTATGAAGAGTGGCTATCTTAATATATATCTTAGCACTTATTGCATATATGTGTAGAGATGACAAACTGGACGAACTGATGATTGCTGGTTTAGCATGAAATATGTATATTGGTGATTATTTATCTTTTTGACATATATGTATTCAAGTGTGTCAGTATTATGAGATAGAGTGGTGAGTCGTGTGAAAGTCTGTGCTCATATACTTTATATATTATACACTCTATTAAGTAAATTTCTCAAAAGTAAATTAATCAAAATCACATGTATGTCTTGAAATAGACAAACTATTGAGTGTTTTTTCACATGCATGGTTGTAATTATCAGTTATATATAATGGAGTAGATAGCTGAAGGAAGTGTGAAATTCTGTGTTTAAATCCCCTTTAATTAGACTTTAAAGTTCGGTATTTACAGTATACTAGTATTGGTTTATTCAGCCTTAATTCTCCCCATCCTTCTGTGTATTTAAATGGATATATTAAGGTCCTATATATGAGGGGTCAGATTGACAACTTCAAAATGGGTATGACAATAACATTGGCATCAACGATGGTTTGAGCCTTCCATCATCAGATTCTCGTGGTATGAATGACTGAAGAGTTGGAGGTTGGAGAAGATTGAGGTCTGTCTATTAAAGTTAGAAGATTTGCTGTCTTAATATAAACTGGCACTGATTATGTATGTGTATGGGAGATAATGATCCGGACCAACTGATGAGTACTGGTTCGGCATGAAATATGTATATTGGAGATCATTTATCTTTTTCATATGTGTGTTCATGTGTATTGGTTATATAAGATTTGATGGATAGTGGAAGCTTGAAAGTCTATGTTCAAATTCCCTTTAATTGTTTTAGCTCTGTGATTTTTTTTCTACAAAAGGTTAATTCTTAAATTTTTGTATATATGAATGTGTTGGCAATTATCAGGATCATTACTTAATGTTAAAACATAACTAATTAGGTAAAGTTGTTTGAAATGATATACAATATTTTTTAAAGAAATATTTTGTAATACATCGATAAGTTCATGTCCAATAATATCTCCTTATATTAAATTTAGGATCATTTAAGAGAATAATAGAGCATATTATTTCATTTCCACACACTGGATTTTCATTTGAAATCTTGATGACATTGTTTATTGTTCAATATATTATTTATATTCGGAGTACAGTTTTACCATTAATTCTAATTTCCAAGTATTTTATTTCCTTAGCATAAGTTAAAAACAATCATGTCTTTGTGATTGTATATATATAATTAAATTACTCTATATTTTCAACTCAATCAGACGAGCCTTAAAACCTGTATATATATAACTGAACAGGGAAGTAACACACTTTCAATGAGTTATATAATGTAAATAAATTATCCAAAAGATAAATCTTATTATCTGCCTCTTAGCCTTTGTTGTTATATATGCTTAGTTTATTTATGTAATTTTAAATGGTAAAGTGAATTTGATCTATTGATTACATATATTTATAGAATAAATAATAAAAATCACCATTCAAATACTCAGAGGATCAAAACTGAACTTTAGTTTTAACAATCTCTAAATAAGAAATGAAAACTCAGTTTTAAAAACAACTCAGATTATATGTAACTGAACAGGAAATAACTGAATAATCTAATGAGTTATACAACAAAGAAACTCTCCAAAATGCAGATAGCTACCTCTTAACAATTGTTATTATACATGTTTAGCTAATTTCCTTAATTTTAAATGAGAAAGTGAATTCAATTTATTGATTATATATATTTATAGAATAAATGAAGCATATATAATAACAACTTCTAGAAGAGAAGAGAAGTGTTTTCATATTTGATTTAGAATTTATAGTATATAATTCATTGGAAGCTGCTATTACTTCCTGTTTAGTTATATATATTGTAAATATCGATAAATCTATCTATGTTTTAAAAATCATTTGTTGTTTTAAAAAAAAACTCTTTGATTTGATGTTTATATATAGAATATTATTATTGTTTATAGTTATTACCTATAGTTGTTTGGATTTATTATTTTATTGACCTTAGGTCAACATGGGTGTGACAAGAATCTCGGCCTCAGGGTGGCCTTTGAGCATTCCATTATCAGATTTTCAATTGGATGGACGGTTGAAGAGTTGGAGTGTGGAGTGGATTGAAGCCTGTCCATTAAAGTATGAGGATTGTCTATCTTAATATATATCTGAGCACTTATAGTATATATGTGTAGAGATGATAATCTGGACCAACTGATGATTGCTGGTTTAGCATGAAATACGTATATTTGTGATTATTTATCTTTTCAACATATATGTGTTTAAGTGTATCATTGTTATTAGATGGAGTGGAGAGTGTTGGGTCATGTGAAAGTCTGTGCTCATGCCCTAATATTATTTTATTTATTTGTTGAGGTACATCGCTGTGAATATTTAATTGTTATTATTCTTAATGGTGAGATTTTTAATAGTAATACTTATATGTTCTAATTATTATAGGTAAATAAAGACATATAAATTGTTGATTATAAAAAAGATTATTTTATTTGTAGTGATTATTAAAAAAATGCAATGTTATTATTTATGTATATATATATTTTTAAAGCTGTCAAATAAATTTTCGATTTAATATTTTTTATATGATTGGTATTTTTATTTTATTTTTTAATGTTAATTGTTTTAAAAGAAAACATATGTAACAATGGTTTTCAAAAACTGTGCGTTCTGTGACACGTGGAAGAACAACAGCAGCAACAAAAGAAGCCATCATTATGAAGATAGTTATTAAAAAAACTGAAGGATAAAATTAGTTGTACTTTGTTTCTTTGAAATTGCCATTCTTAAGAATAATTAAATAAGATAAATTACTACAGTAAACACATAAACCATGACCGGCTAATATATATCTATTGCAGCCAGAGGGCTGCATTATTTCTTTTCTTTTATCCCAATGCAGTTTAAAAAGAAAAAACTAGGCAAATTTCAACACATGAATTTCACGACGTCTGAAGCCAAAATTTGATATAGCTATCTGGAATTTATAATGGTTAATCTAATAACAATCTGGAAGTAAATGAAATTAGTTAATATATTGGATTCAACATGTCAATTATTATTTGTTTTTCAAGGAGAGAAATCTTTAAAAAAACAAGGGAAATATATATATGTGCTTGGAAACTGATAATTTTCTCTAACGTGCTATTTCTTCAATTTATCCTTGGCTATAATGAATTCTAATATTAAAGAAATATAAGAGAATACAACAATGGAACAAGTTGACTTTTGAAAAGAAAAAAAATGAACAAGTTAAACTTTAAAAAGATAATATATATTTTTGAGATCGATATTTTTTTTGCTTTTCTTTTTAATTGGAAAGCGTCTTGTTTTCTAAAGAAAAAAAAAGACCAAAAAAAACAACAACAAACGTTTAACAAATGTCAATGTTAACATTTAAGTAATTTAAAACTTTAAAGTATAGTTTATAAGTTTGGGTTACATATGAGTTGTTATGTATATATTAATAAGTGAAAGTTATATTCACAAATTTTTTTTATTCTAAAATTTTTTTATTATAATATATAACTTAATTTTTTTTATTATCTATTCTATTAATTACAATATTTTACCATTTAATTATTCACTTATCTATTTATCTATTTTTATTTTAACTTCATATGATAACTCTTATGTAGACCTAAACAACAATTCACATATTTGATGTATATAATATACTTTTATTTACTTATTTTTTTTTTTTTTTAATTTTGAATATTTGGAAAATATAGATATAAATTTGTGTTTATATTAATGCATACTTGTTGAGCACAAATATGTCTTTATCTATTTATATATTTTTTTGTATTTGGGTTTGTATTTGAAAACTATTTAAAACACTGATACTACCTAAAATCAAATCATAATATAGAAATAAAGGAAGTACTATTTGTTTTATTAGTAATGCCTTTGTAATTTATTTGAAGAGTATTAATATTTTATTCTTATTTTTCTTTTAGTGCCAAAGTCATTATGAAATTAATTGAATTCACAATTTCATGGTGAATAACTTCGTATTTCACTTATTATTTAGTCTTTAGGTCACTTACACACATTAATGTTCATTGTTATGTTTAGATATATATAATTCTATTTATTGGATGTGTATACTAGTTTTAATAGAATTCCCTTTGTTTCTGATATATATATTTTGTTAGTTAGTCATATCAACCTAAGAATAAATTATAATAATAAGTCTCATTATTGCTATGTATGATTTTGGATTTATTTCATGTATAGCTAGTTGGAAGGGCATATAAATAATTTATTTAAATAAAATTGGAATAATTTTATCTTTCTTCATTTAAATTATACAATCTATTATATTTGGCTTTCTCAACAATTGGATTCATTTAGATTGTTAAGGTTTTTCTTTATGTATATGGTGTGCTATGTTTATATTATTTAACTTGGATGATAAATACGTTCTATTACATTTGACCCCATCAACATGTGGACATGATTAATTAAGGACTGTTGATAGTTGTTCCATTATATTTGATGCCTAAAACATGAGGTTTGATTTATTATGATTTATTTATGATAATAAAGCAATCATGATTCCATTACATTTGTTTTTCCCAATAAATGGGGCCATTTCAATTGTGGATAGGCATTCCATTACATTTTGGCACCAATGTTTGAGGCCTTCTTTCTTCATATGTGTATTTTTGTTTGAGATCATTTAGATTACATATATTCCATTACATTTGTCAACCAATGTTTGGAGCATTATTTTCTTTTCATATATTGATGTTCCATTACATTTAATGCCACAATGTGGTCAGCATAATATGTTTGTATACATACGTTCCATTACATTTGGCACCACAAACTTTGGGGCCCAGTTAACTAATGATTGGTATAATGGAGTAAATTATACAATCCATTACAATATATATATATATATATATATAATATATTGTATATTTATATATATACTACAATATAGACTACATATATATATATATATATATATATATATTGTAGTCTTTAGCTTTTGCCAGTAAAGCTAACCTCCCAGCAGTTTAATTTATTTAAGTGCAACAAAAAAAATGTTAATAATTCAATTTTGTCAGTTAATTTTATTAGGGCTTTACAATTAAACCCCAACTTGATTTACAATTTATTTTAAGAACTTTTATAAGTCTTAATCATTATTAAAAATCATTTTAATATTTTTTTATTATATGTTGATTTGAACTTATTTGTAGCTGGAATTAATTTTAAATTATTTAAATAAGAATACATTTCCCTGTCTAATAGTAAATTATTGGTAAAAAGTATTAAAGGCTAGAATTGCTTTCACATAGTCTCTAATGTTTTAAAATTTTGTGTTCAAATTAAACTGTAGTGATATTTAAGTCTAAATCTTTAATATTAGATATTATTTAATTTGCTTGTTTATAATAAAACATTTCTAAATTATTTATTAGTAAAAGTATGTTTGTTCATGCTAATATCAGAAAGATTAAATTAGTATAAATGTAATTAAACTATTTAGCTCAAAAGATAAAGAGTTGATTTATTACTTTTAAAAGGTTATTTTAAAATTAGAATCAATTTTAGAGAGTATGGGCATGACCATGCTCACATTTATTACTTTTAGCTTTCACTTCCTTCTTCATAATGTTTAAATATCATTGTGAAATATCTTTAATTTAAAATAATAAAGATGTTCTGGTGAACTTCTAACTTATTTGATATAGTTTAGAATTATTATAAAGAGTAATATTGTAATATTTTTATATCTTATAATAGTTTTAATTTCATAAATAATTATCTTAAGATGCTATATTTTTAATTACAGTCTTCATTTTATGCTGATGAGTTCCTATTTTTAGTTTAATATTCAGATACCCAATCAAGTTTTAAACTTTAGTGTGGGAGGTCAGGGTGGTGATTTAAAAATGTCAATATTCAATCAATCCAATCTGTCAAATCAATCACATTGTTGAAAGTATAAAAACATACAGAAAGAGTCACAGACACACATGTGAAAAAAGGCACATAAAGAACAAATGGTGAGAAAAACATGCTTATTGTTTTTTCTAATTAATTGTAAAATTATTTATAAGTTTAATTATTTCTAATTATTTTATTTTTGTTTAGTGCAAATGTATCCTTAATAACCTCTAATTTAGGAACTAAAACTTTAAACTAATGTCTACTGAGAATTTCAAGGTCAACAGTTTTAAAATATAAACAGAATGAAAAATTTAAACAATTATTTCTATACAATTGTTGATTTGTATTTATTCAATATTAGCACGTCATGGGAATTTTATATAGATTGCTTTACTTATGTAAAAACTTTTCATGATTTTCAATTTTATATTTGCAATAAACTTTATTCTAAATTTAGTATTTCTTTTATCTTAAGAATAAAGTTGTTAAAGATTTATGTTTAGCAATATTTATAGCAGTCTCTTAATATTTTTAAATGCTTAGCTTTAATATTCAAAAGAATGTGGAAAAAGAATAAGATTTATGCAAGGACTTTAATTATAAATATATTTAAATGCACATTGATTACATAAGTAATATTTACTAAGGCTGTAACCTCAAAAATATGTGTAAAAATGCAGTAGTAGGGACCTCTACAGGTCTTAACCACAAGCTTGTCTTCAACACCTTTTGAAATATACTTATAGCAATATTATTATATTTAAATAATAGTTTTCACTAGGATAAATTCATTTTTCTTTTAATGAATAAACTATTTTAATGTTAGATTGAAAGACCTTTGTATTAACTTTAAAATTATATTTCAAGAACTTTTCATAATTAATTATTTGTTATCATTGCTGTTAGAGTGAAAGGCAGTCACTCAAGTATATTTCAACTTATACTTATGCAAGCCTAATAAGAGAAAATATATTTCAAGCATGTTAAATAAAAAATTTTTAATTTACTTTTTCATTGAAATGGTGTTATGTCTATATTTTCCATTATTAGAATATTTCAAATATGTCTGGCCAAAATAATAGAAACAGCTATATTTTTGCATAATAAAATGAACATGAAATAACTTTAGTGAATTATAATTTGAGCTATATACAAATAACTTTTAATGAAACCTGTTCTATTGTAGACTTCATTATTATTATTAATGATACAATATGAATTTAAACTCTGTTCTCTCTCTGTAATAAAACATGCATATATCCTAAGAATATTTGCACCTAATCCTCAGTATGACATTTTTTCAGAATGAATGAACAAATGTGTATTTAATGCTATAATATAAATTGTCAACACCCTACTTGTTTAAAAGTAAACATATATTACATGAAACTGAATGGCTATTAATATGTTTGCATGCTTAAGTTTTAAGAAAATCTCTTATATAAAAATAATTCTGAATGTTATGCACCTTATAGTTTAATTTGCTGAATTGTCAACTAGTAGAGAAAAAATTTAGGTGTTTGCAGAACTGTATCCCGATAACTGGTGAACACTCGAAAATGAAAGACTTTAATAATATAAATTTTGATAAAATGGGTATAATATTAAATAATAATTTTATGCTTTTTGTAATAAAGTATATATTATATTCAGTGATATTATGCATTCATGTCTGATATATTTTATGCATTAGTTGTCAATGGTAATATCCAGAAGCTCACAAAGTGTTTACTATTTTATTTGTTATATTATTTTAATATATCATTTTTAAAATATTGCTGTCCCTTGTTATGAAAATTTTATCTACCGAATAAAGATGCTTATGCAAAACTAATGAAGATGTTGGATATGATTATTTCATGGTTTATTTCAGGCCATGCTTTATTAAGTCAGGTTTGACAAAATAACTTTGTTATCAGTTTTTCTGCAACAATTAATAATTATTATTAGGAGATTGTTGCATTACCTCTGTTGTTTATTCTTATCTTGCCATTATTTTTTCCAAGAGATGGAGATCTGTCTCTTTCTTGATATTTATTTTGTTGATTTATTTTCCATTAGATGTTAACTCTGTCTCTCTCTTGATGATATTATTCTGTTAGTAGATATATTTTATAAAATTTAAACATTGACTCTCTTGTATGATGGCATTTTTCTTTGAGTAGTATATATATTTCATATTTCATATCTTGCATAAATACTTTATTTGAGGCAGTCCCTATTGTTCCAAATGTTTATGGGGATTAATTCTCATTTTTCATATATGTTCAGAGACAAAGGTTCTAGTATATTTATTTACCCTCAAAATGTAGTTTCTTTTTTGAGATCATGCTATCATTAGACTCATTGCCTTATTTATATTTTGCTCTTAGAAGTAACTTATTTTGAATGTACCCATGTGTGGTGTACCACATGATATCACTATAATTGTGGCAATTGATATTGTTATTTGTTTGTGAAGTGTCATTTTCCATCCATTGCAATTTTGACAACTCCTACTATTGATTAGATATGGTTCTGATGGGTAGATCTATTTTGCCCTTGCTTTGCCACCATTATAAAATATAAAACTGATAATTCTTTTATTTATATTTTTAAAATTATAATTATAGGCTTAAATAAAAACTATACATTATCTTAAGCATCAAGTCATTGCTGGGTTGATTGGTATTAATATGTACTCATTTTTGGGATGATATATTGTGACTTATATGCAAAAATTTTGAACTTCTTGTAATAATGCTAAAGTTAATCAAGTTTTTATCAGTTAAAAATGTATACCTTATTATAATAATACTTATGTTAGAAATTTTATGTCAGTCAGACAAATTAAAATAATTAATTACTATTTAATTCATAATTATGTGCTAGACCAGGGGGAGATTTTAATTAAAAATTTCTACTTCAAATTAATTTAAAAATTTTGTTAATTTAATTTTATATCAAATATGGGTTTTAAAAGTAAATTTGCTTTATATATATATATGAACACATGAATTGATAAATAGTTTTGTTAGTTACTAAAAGTAATGTAAATTTTTTTAAAAAAGTAAATTTTGTAAATAGATTTTTTATTTTTTATATAAGGCTATTTTAAAAAATTGTATAATAATGCATAACCTAAAAATATTGTAATATGTTGTAATAACAAAATCTAAAAGTTAAGCATTGTTCAGATAAGACTAATGGAATTAATTAGTGCAGAATGTGAAAATGTCCTACTTTAATTAGTTAAAAATCTAGATTATTAGTTAATTAAAAACCTTACTATTTTGAAATTTTAATCTAAAATATTCTACAAAAATTTGCGTAGGAGAGCAATAATTCAAATGTATATAAAAGCTCCCCAAAATCTATTGTTTTTTCATTTATTACTTCATTCAATAGGCTTTATTAGATTCATCAGGTAGATCCATTCTTTGATTCATTCTTCTTTGCTCAGTTAATCAGACTTATATTGCCAGCTGCTAGCGCTCATCATTCTCTATGATGAGCCACACTTCTTTCCAGTTCCTTCATCAAAATTATTGATACTCCAACAACAGTTCATGACAATTTGGCCTGCAGCAGTGAAATGAGCTGACAAATTACTTGTAGTTATATTTTTCTAAATATGTGCAACTAAGCATTTTTCAAAGTTGAGCTTCTTGTTGAAAGCCTATCTCCAGCTTCCAATATGTCTTAAATTTACAAATCTGCAGAAAGCTGACATTCTGAAAAATCTATCTTATATATAAACCTCTCAACTAACAGACAGCATAAGATATGATGGCAAAATGGACAAAAATAACTAATTCAAAGTATTTGTGGAAAACAAGGGTGGCACACTTAATAAATTTTCATATATCTTAAAATAAGCCAGGTTTTGTTATAAGTGTTTTCTTACATATATGGGTATTACATTTTGTTAAACATAATATTAGTTTTTAATGTGTTTTTCTTTATTCTATGCATCTATTAATTAATATCATGTATAAAAGTAATGTATAAATATTTTATTATTTCTTTTAGAGTACACCTTGATTTAGAATGTATTATGTTAAAAAATTAACTATAAAAAAATCATGTCTTCTTTCATTAGGCTTTTGACTATCTAAATAAAATCTTAAAAGTAATATTAGTGAAGAATAATTTGATTCATCTGCTCTCCCCCCTTTGAATATTCAAAACTTAAATGTTTTTTTTTTTTTAAAAAAGTCTGAAATGTATTCAATTCATAAAATTTTTAATGAAGATTTGTAATAATATTTAAAATTAATTTTTCCCTTTAAATAGCATTAATGTATTTTATATATATATGATTTGATTTAGATTTGTTAAAGCATTTTAACACTTATGCATATCATGCATTATATAAAAGTATCATTTACTTGTGAGTGTGGTCTTAAAACAAATACACATGCTGACCGTGGTTATTTTATAGAGCTTTTCTTTTACTTCACCAATTCACCAATGTTAGTTAAGTATCCACTGGCCAAAATTAATATTGTATTTTTTCTAATTACTTGGATTGTTTATTGTTTCATCACAGTCTATGTACTCTGGCATGGCCCAGCTTTGGTACAGCTAGTACACATGATTTGTGTGATGTTATCACTATATATTGGTAAATTATCCAGATCCTCTGACTGTGTCATTTTAGTCAAGCTCAAATTCTTTTAAACTGGAGTTACCAATCCTTGAATCATTGATGTGCTTGTTTTTGCATGACAACCTTAGAATTAGCTTACCCTGTCTCTTATATCGAATATCCTTCCTTATTTTTACCTATAATTATTTAGTGGGTTAGATATTGCTGCACGCATATGCCTGTAGTGTCAGTGCATATATGCATAAGAAAACAAAAATATAAACTGAATATTTTCTTTCTTTCTTATTAAAAGTCATTCACGCATAGGTTATATATTCTATTTTATAAAAACTGCTGTTAAAAGATTATTTTAAATGTTATTGAAGTAATTGAATTTGGAATCAATTTAACTGTCAAATCTGTCAATAATAAAATACTTTCTTTAGATATCCACAGATGCAATATTAATTAATTTTATGATTTCTTTATTTTCTTTTAATTGTAATAAACATTATTTAATCGTTATAATTTTCTCCTTTTTTGAGTCAATGTGATATCTGGTAAAATGAAAAATGCACAGAAAATGTAGATTTTTAAATAATATTTAGCGTTATTATAGCCTAGCATGCTTTCAATATATTTTTTTTACTATAATAGATATTTTAGTGGGAAGGAGAAAGAATGAAAACAAATTTAACAACAAAGTCAATGTGATTACTTAAACAATGCAAACACTTCATGAATAGCAAAAAAAAAAAAGGTTTATATTTCTAGTGTATTTTTCAATTTAATATATCTATAAGGTATAGATATATATAAAGTAAGAATTTCAATTAAAAATTAGAAGATGAAAAAAAAGAGAGTGCAGGAAAGACAAACATATTAAAAGTCAGTTAAAAAATTAAAAATAATATTACGTGAGACATAACAGTAATGGCATAGAAAAGAAAGATAGAGATTACTTAGAAGCTATTAGAAATACATTTAGAAATTTCAGAAAAATAGAGTTGTCTTAATATATTTAGATTTAGGTATTCTATATTCAAACTTAGTTGTTTCAAGAATAAGTTGTATAGATATCTTTACCGTAACTAATATATAATTATATATAAAAAAAACCCTTATTTGGGATTGCATAAACTCACTCTATTTGCATGCGTGAGAGAGTGTTTAGTGGTAGAATTTATATCAATCAATTCATTAATCGCTTTGATGCAAAATATTAAGCAGAAATATTTCAACTAATGATGAAATAATATTTTTAATTAATTTAGAATATTTATTTAAATACAAACGTACGGTTTTCAATATCAAAAATTCAAACACGAGCTGACATTTGTATTTAAAAAAAATGTTAGGGCGAGAAACAATTTACATGTATCGAACTATTTTTAATATCAAAGTTCAAATGTTAAACATTATAAATAAATTCTTTATTATATTTTTACAGACGGTTATATATATATGGTGTGAAAAGCAAAATATTTTTTAAGTACCCAATTTTCTTCTATTCAGATATTAAACATTCGATGAACTTTAGTTGATCCCATTTATTTTTCGTGTAACAGTTTAATATATAAATTACTTTATAATTTAACGAGAAAAAATGTATTTATATACGCACCCACATCAAATGAAATATATATAGTAGTAGTAATAGATTTTTTTAAAGCAATAAACTTTTTTTTAATAAAAAAATTGACTTCGTAAACATAAGTAATGTAATTATATATATATATATTTAAAGTCAATAAAATAAAAGTAAATTATAGCAAAAATAAAAGATTTAGGAAGTATAAATTTAAAAATCTACTATCACATAAGTTTAAAATTTTAAAAATATATGTAAATATTTTAAAATATTTAATCTTTAATAATTTAAAGGTTTTATTTCATATCTAACATACAGGCTATATATACCTGAACAAACAATGAAATATATAGGGTATATTGGGCTCAGACTTTCACACGATCCTCAACTCTCCACACAATCTCATATCACTGATACACTTGACCACATATATGTCTAAAAGATAAATAATCATCAATATATGTATTCCGTGCTAAACCAGCACTCGTCAGTTAGTCCAGATTATCATCTCTACACATATATACAATAAGTGCTCACTTATTGTACATATGTGTAGAGATGATAATCTGGATGAACTGACGAGTGCTGTTTTAGCACGAAATATGCATATTGGTGATTATTTGTATATATATATATGTGTGTGTAGAGATGATGACGAGTGCAGATTTAGCAGAAAATACGCATATTGGTGATTATTTGTACTTATGTGTAGAGATGATAATCTGGACCAACTGATGAGTGCTGGTTTAGCAAAAGATACCTACATTGCTGATTATTTATCTTTTAGACATATATGTGGTCAAGTGTATCAGTGGGATGAAATAGTGTGGAGAGTTGAGAGTCGTGTGGAAGTCTGAGCTCAAAATACCTTAAAGGTTTTATATATTTTTACATTTTTATTTTGTAATAATAATAATATTGTTTTTAACAGAATTGTTTCTCCAAGTTTCAATCTTGAAATTTTGGTATCTCGATATTCTTTCAAAAAAATTCTCCAAATGCAACTAATTAAATAATAATATCAAAATAATTACATAAGGGATTTGAACACTGACTTATGCTTATTGTGAGCTAGATTCAAGAATATAATAAGGAGTCAAATGTGTGAGTGTATATTGTGTTATACATAGATTGATCAATGTATGTTATTGTGACATCCAGAAACTATAAAAGAAATTATATCTGCCAAATGGCTGTTGTCATATAGGATATAATTTACATTATCAACAGTCTTTAGTTAAAATATTTTTACACAAACTGTCACTAATGATGATTTATATAGTAATATAATACTATCCTTTTATACACTTCCATATTGTATTTTATCTGTTGGTTCCCAATAGTAAGTTTCATATCATTACATAAACTGATGACTCAAACAAGAATTTAATGGATACCCTATTGTTTACTGTTACTTATTTTGTACTAATCATGTGTAGGATTGGTATACTCTTATTTCATCATCTATTATGGTAACTAATGTGTGGCTAGACGTACATTGAGACTAAATAACCATAATTATGACATAACAACATATAGAAAAGAATAGTGATTAAAATAAGTCTAGATGTTTAAAATTTAAACAAAATAAAATTCAAATTAAAAAAGATACTAATAGTAGTTAGATTTGAAAATAAATGGTAGTTTTTTGGAAAAAAATATCAATCAGTTAGCTTAATAAAAGGTCATATGATAAAATACATGTTTTGAGGCAATAAGTTTGAAACCTGTCATCATATTTGAAAGTTTATAAACAAAGCAAAACTCTCCATACAGTAGTGCCACCCTGTGCCAACCAGAATAATCAATGAATGCCAGAAGTTTTGTGCATAAAATCGCTATCTAATGCCTACTCTTCCAATATCCCCAGACTAGTTTCTGGCTTGTGGCCATCGTCAGTGAGGAGCTTTGGATCTGAGAACACTGCACCTAGATCTTAGGATCTAATGCTTTGTTTATAAACAATTATGTGCTAGTATAAAATAGTGATCATGTGATATTTGAAAGTTCTTAAGTAAAAATGGAAATTAAAAATAATGTTTCTGAGAAGGCATGATGATCATCTATGTTTATCACTTAAGGAAAAAAGATCAGGAAGAAAGACAATGAAAAATATAGAACAATCTGGAATAATAGAAAACATTAAAAAGCAAATGAATAAGATATTTCAGAAAAATAGAAAAAAAAAATCAGGACAAAACTATTATCCAAAGTTGTAAAAATGAAAAGTTGAATGTACTCTAAATGTAATAAATCATTTAGTGATTGAAATATAAGAAATGGGCTGTAAAACAAATAAAAATGATACTATATACTATTATTATGAAAACATTATAGATACTCATAAACCATTTGGAAGTCTTTATGAAGATAAGCAATATATTAAGTAAACAAAAGTCACATCAACAAAATAATACAGAATTGAAAATTTTATCTACTATCTAAACGAATATCTATTTATTATTATAACAAAACCCATTACCTCTAACTAGACAGGTGTATTTTACCGAATATGTATATATGATGTATCAATATACATGCCTATGTATTTTTATTTAATTAAGTGGTTTTGACCTAAAATATTATTATTCCAAACTTATGGATTTATTTTCACAACTGTAGTATATCCTCAATGCGTATTTATGGTCATCTGAATGATACCAAGCACCAATCCTATATGAATATAAGAATTACGTGAAGGGGATTTATTACCAACAAGAATACTACTTATGTAATGTGAGAGAGGTTTTGGCCATCAGCTAGCTCAGCCTCATGGTCGGGTGGCATCACAGCCAGGAGTAGCTATGAATGGGGTTAAGGGTTCTTTCTCTTTTTTTTAAACATAAAAAAAAAATAACAATTAGATAAATGGATCTATAAATAAATAACTAATTCAACACTCTATTTTCTTTGTGTATTTATTTAATATTATAAAAAATGTATTTATTACTCTGTCATTTCAAATCACACACATACGTCATTCTTTCCAATAGATCTCTCATGCATATCTCAAGTAGTGAAGGTCAATGCTAAAGTTTGTATCACGTGACTTTAGACACTAATTACTTTATTACATCCATAATGGAATGAGGCTTTAAGGAAATCTTATTAAATTAGTTCATAAGCCCCCTTCACTTATTATTGCAAGTACAAAATTTCCTTTTCATAAAGAAAATTTAAAAATCAATGATTAAAGTTCGTTACCTGGCTTTTCCCAGGGAAGTAGTAGAAGCAGATTTATTTCTTTATTAAAGAGTTCTGTTCCACAGGTAAATCAGGCAAATCAAGGCAAAGGTTTGAGATCTTCATGCATGTTGGCTGGTGAGGTTCATGCTGGTTCCACATTGGGAATTAGGTGTTATTTTAAGGCATAATGTTTTTATTGGTTGAGGCAGCTGCAGCAGGTGGGAATTAGAGGCCTGAATCTGATGCGGCCTTCTCTTACCCCAACATTTCTTTTGAAATTGCCATTATATAAGCTAAATATTTAAAACCTTTTAGGTGTTCACAGTTGTAGCTCTGCCGGAAAAAGATAAAATGCATTCTGGGTGGCTCGCTTTTATAGCCCCCTCCAATTGTTCTAGAAGCTTCTTTTTTTATCTCATTTCCGATTTTCAATGTGGACTAACCAGATCTGTTAGACATGTAAAAACTCGTGTCATAGCTTCTATTGTAATAGAAAAAATAGAATCTCATTCTGCCCGAAACCTCTAGTTTTAAAAGCATGAAACAAAATCTCGTTTCTCTCTTTTCACTACTTAATTCATTCATACACGCATTTGTCACATGCACATATATATCATTTAAAAATGACAGAATCCCTCTCCCCATGTTTCTGTGTTTGAAACCACCATCACGTAATGAAAAAAATATTATATATATATGTCTACATATGTTTACCGATTAAATAATATTATTTGTGGCTGGGATCGAACCCATTTGGTCACATTATAAAAATATTCAATCAAATCAATCTTAATAAATAAATAATGGTGAAAATAATTTTTTCCCCAAAAATGGGAAACTATAACAAAATTTATATAAAAAGTTAAAAAGTTAGATGACTTTAAATAACTTAGCAAATAATTATTAATTCAAATGGCTAACATTTTGCTGAGTGGTCACTGTAGATAAAACATTTAAATAAAAATAAAATAGTGTGCACCTGAAAAATAAACAGGGAAAACTCTCCATACAGTAGTGCCACCCAGTGGCAACCAAAGTAATCAATGGATGCCAGAAGGCTTGTGCACAAAATCTTTATCTAGTCCCTGCTCAGCAAATATCCCCAGACTAATTTCTGGCTTGTGGCCTTTGTCAGTGAGGAACTTTGGATTTCAGAGCACTGCACATATATCTTAGGATCTAATGCAACCCTCCAGCAGCCATCTTTTATATCTACTTAATTACAAAACTATGAGAATAAAATTTAAAACACAATAATATTTTAAATCTAAGCTCAATAGCTTATAAGGCATATGGGTCTCACATCCAAAGCTCTTCGCTGACGAAGGCCACAAGCCAGAAACTAGTCTGGGGATATTAGATGAGTAGGAACTAGATATAGATTTTATGCACAAGCCTTTTAGCATCCATTGATTACTCTGGTTGGCACTGAGTGGCATTACTGTATGGAGAGTTTTGCCTGTTTTAATAACAGTAATGTGCTAGCATAGGAAATAGTGATCATGTGATGTTTAGTGGTTTAACATCTGAAAAATACTCTATTCAAATATTTTAAAACAACTAACATCTAAATTATTTTATTATACTATATCTCTAAATAAAGTACTGTTAACCACAGTGTTTCAAAAAAATGTGGTCAAAAGAATCATGCCATACAAAAATTTATTATCAATAATGGCAAGCCTAATCTATGAATACAAAGTTTTTTTTTAAAAAAGAAGAAAACATGAAAATAAAGGGGAAAAAAGAAATAGGAAGTTAAAGAAATGCTATGGAGCGGAATAATATATTCTAGAAAATAGCTTCCTGAAGAAGTATTTAAATATTTTTATGAACAATGATCACCAAATTAATAATTCAAAGTAAGATTTGTCATTAAGACAAAAATTATGAGCATCATTTATAACTTTATTTAGATTATTCTTTGGGAATATAACTTATGAATTAGTTGTTCCAATCCACATTGTTATTTGTAAAAACTGAAAAAAATTACATTTTACTTTTGAGTGCATATTTCCATATTTTTATTTTATTTTACATTTTTTTGGATTTAAGGTTATGTGGAATAATCAAAATCAGTTTTTAATAAATAATCCACTTTTAAATTATGAAGAATGTCACTAGACACCACTAGCATCAATGATACATATAAAATTTAAAAGTTTTCATTTTTTACTAATTTTTTGCTAAAGTTATTGGAAAGTCTAATACATATTTATGCAAAGTTTCAATTAGACCAGAAATAGGAAAATTAGTGAAAATTGACTGGTAAAATTAGAGCTAGTCTTGTATTGATGGTCAAGAGGTCAGCATGACTGCATTGCAAGCAGTTGCCCGGGTTGCAGGTTTGCGTCCCTGCTGATGCTATGACACTTGAAAAAATTAGAGCTAGACAAATTGTAAGTTAAATAAAAAAGCATATATTAATTAAATTTGTTGAAAGCAAGAAAATAATATATTTTTTGAAATTCTGAGAATAATACATTTGATCAATAGAGATAAATAAAAATAAGTATTTTCAATGCAAATGTTCCAAAAAAAATTAAATTAGTGTTAACCCTTTCAAATTTTAACAAAGCTCACTCTTTTAATTCTGTATAAAATCCTGATGTGATTTTTAAAAATTTAATTTTATAAATAAATAATATTCTAAAAACCATATTTAAATGTTCTAAATAGTTAAAAGCTGATTGGTAAATAAGATTAAAGAACATAAAGTCATTAACCTTATTGGTGTAAATGCTGTTTCAGAAAATAAACAAATACTTTTTTATTTGTAAGTTGTTTTTTAAAAACAAATCTGAATTTGTGATAAATCTATCAAATTCTGCTTTAAAATCTGATGCTTGCTTTATAATTATTAAAATAATTGAAAAAATTCTAATATCATAATTTTGGCAGGTGACAACATTACAAGGTGAGTTTCATACAACACATTGTTAGATTTAGGCCATGATTTTCATTGTTAATATTTATTATCATGTTTATTATCATGTTTATTAATTTCTAATTTAAAAAATAAAATATAAATAAATAAAATGAAATTGAATATGTAAATTCTTTTTGTTCAGTGCATAAAAATAATCAAAAATATTTAATAAATAAGGAAAAAATCATATTTTTTATTCCAAAACATTAAGAGATGATGGGACCACAAAAATACTCTTAATGAGTTGAAACCCTATTGTGAAAACACTACTCATTTTTGAAATTATAATTTTAATGTCTTTATTTTAAAATTCTGAAAAAATAAAGTTGACTATACATGCGTCAATACAACATTTTCTGCACTTTTGTTGAATGGTATTTGCCATATTTTCCTCTGACAAAAATGGATTTTTATGATTTTTTTTATTTAATAATTTCATTTAATTTTTTTGATCCATTTATTAGGTTATATGAAGAAAACATGACATGAATTTTATATGATATATTCTGAAATAAATTCAAGCATCAAAGATTTCCCAATTTCTAGTCCTTGTAGTCCAAAGATAGTTTGTTTTCTAGCATTTCAAATGAATAATATAGTCCTAATATATCCTCAGAAGAAAAACTTCCTTTACGAGTCAAAATGTAAAGAAATAATAGACAATATATACTTGCCCTGCTGAAGTGATCAGTAGCAGGTCTTTCACTCCAACACATTACATTAATAATTTAGGAACCAACATAATGGAATAACACATGAATATGGATAATGTTATAAGGAGTTCCAGTTTCAATTTTAAATATTTTTTATTTGCTTTTCAATAAGAAAATGTATGATAAAACCAATAAATGTGCTACTACAAAAATGTATCAGATTGTTAGTTATCTGTGCAAATTTTGTTTGCTATTGGAAATTTTATGCAAATCTTGTATAGTTTAGTTGTTAGATATTTGGGACTCTAATCCAAGTCTAATGCAAATTTATTTTGCAGATATAATGACTCTCAAAAGGTTTAATAATTTGTTAGTATGTCTGCATTTTAATGACAATGAAAAAATGCCTAAATAAAAATAGCGACTTTGATCATATAAAAAAATTAGATCCATTACAGACCTGTGCTATGTAAATTAGAATTTTGTGTCTGCTTTGTTTCTGATGACATTTACCGATTGAATAACAAAATGTATAGAAGGTTTTATCTTTTATTAATAACAATATACATGAGTATGAAATAATATATTTAATATTTGTATTTACATATTAGATTATATGAACAGATATACTTATCTGCCAGACTAATAATAGCATGAAAGAGATAGAATATAAACAAAATGTTGTTTTTATAAATATATGCCTACAAGTTTTAAACTTTTTAGTAAAATATAAAAAATCATTTAGTTTTAAATGTGAAATTATAATCATCATCATCATCATCAACCATTATCAATCCACTGCAGGATGAAGGTCTCTCAAAGTTTAATCCATCTTCTCCGATCTTTAGCTTCTCTTTTCCACAACACCCCTGCATATTTTCTTATTTCATCCATCCATCTCACATATGGTCTCTTTCTGGGTCTTTTACAATCTCTTGGAATCCAGTTTAAAATTTCAATTGTCCATCTATTATCATTTCCTTTAGCAATATGTCCAGCCCAACTCCATTTCAATCTTTTAATTTTTCCAATAAGGTCAGTAACACCTGTTTGTTGTCTTACCCATACATTGCATTTTCGATATCTTCTTGTTACACCCAACATACATCTCTCCATACTCCTTTGAGTGGTCTAAAGTCTCTGTATTGCTCTTCTATTAAGTGTCCAAGTCTCAGATCCATAAGTAAGAACTGGTAAAACACATTTGTTAAAAACCATTCTTTTCAAACACATAGGCATATTTCCTTTTAGTATCAAGTTATTTCTACCAAAAGTACTCCAACCAAGTTTAATTCTATGATTAATTTCCTCCATTATGTTTCCATCTGTATTAATAATCTGACCAAGGTATTTGTAACTGTTAACTTCTTCTAATTCTTCATAATCAATCTTTATTTTCATATTTTGAGCAAATCGATTAAACATTACTTTAGTCTTTTTAACATTTATCTTTAGTCCTACTTTTCTACTTTCATCTGCTAACTCCTGCAACATTTCCTGCAGCTATGAAGCATTATTTTCAAAAACAACTACATCATCTGCAAAATCTAAACGACTTAAATGCTCTCCATTTACTTTCACTCCTTTAGTTTCCCATTTTAATCCACAAAATACTTCTTGCAGCACTGCTGTAAAAGTTTGGAGGTATGGAGTCACCTTGTCTTACACCTTTCTCAATGTTGATTTTTCCAGTATCATTATGTAATCTAATTGTTGCTGTTGCATTTTTATAAATATTCTTTAAAATATGACAATATCCTGAATCTATATTTTGATGATCCAATGCTTTAATCACTGAAGAAATGTGTATAGAATCGAATGCCTTTTCATAATCTACAAATCCAAAACATAATGACAACTCATATTCATTTGTCCTTTCTATGGCTTCTCTCAATACCTGGATATGATCTACTGTACTAAAACCACTTTTAAATCCAGCTTGTTCTCTTGGTTGGTGGAAATCCAAAGTTCTCTGTAGACGAGTTGTAATTATCTTGGTAAAAATTTTATATAAAACTGATAAAAGGCTGATAGGTCTGTAATTTCTAATAACTTCTTTATCACCTTTTTTAAATATTAATATTATTACTGCATTCTTTCAATCTTCCGGTACATCTTTATCATTTAGACATTTGGTATATAACTTTGATAAAATTGGTTCTATTTCTTCACCAGCTTCTTTTAATATATCAATTATAATTCCATCATTTCCTGGAGCCTTTCCTTTCTTCATACATTTAATTGCAGGTCTCACTTCTTCATTTAAAATTCTGGGCAATTCTGAAGATGTAATAGATATAGAAGGTACTTGTTCTTTATTACTATATAATTCTTGATAAAAATCTTCTACCAATTTCTTGATGTCATCTCTCTTTTTAGTAATAATTCCATCTTTTTTTCTTATTGCAGATATAAATTTCCTACCAATACCAAAATGTTGTTTAACATTCTTGAGACTTATTTTCTTCCACAGCTTTCCTTGCTATTTCACAGTTATACTTTCTTATATCATTTTCAACTCTTTTCTGTACAATTTTACAAAATTCGAGATATTCAATTCTTTTTAATACATCATTTTTGTATATCTTCATATTCCTTCTTTTCTTCATAAATTCTCTAGTCTCAGTAGAAACTTTATTAGACAATTGCTGCTTTTTTCTACCAGCTATCTTTGTTGCAGTTTTTAAAAGTGTATCAGTTATTTTCATATTAATTTCATTCAAATCTGAATCATGTTCAAAATCTCCTAACACTTGAAACCTATTTGTAAGTTCTAATTTAAATTCATTAGAATGTTTCTGAAGATTAGGAATATCAACTGTAAATATTGTTTTTCTAAATAATTTTTGTCTCTAGTTTTACATTAACACTTAACTTACACCTTACTAATCGATGATCACTTCCTGTGTTAAATTTATTAAGAACATTACAATCTTGAAATATGTATTTCCTGTTACTCAAAATATAATCCAATTCTGCTGTACCTTCATTTGGATGCTTCCATGTCCATTTCCTTTTAACATTTTTCTCAAAAAATGAATTCATAATATAAAGTTTTTCTTTTTCTGCAAACTCCACAAGTCTACGTTCTCTCTCATTTCTATTACCATAACCAAAATTACCTACAGCAATAAAGTCTACCATAACAATTTTAAAATATTGTTTACTCTGATCAAAAGCCTTTTGTACATCCATATAAAAATCTTATACTACTTCATCACTATGAGAACTTGTTGGGGCATAAACCTGAATTATTTGCATTTGGTATCTGCTATTAAGTTGTATAACTAATCTTGCAACTCTGTCTGATACACCATCAATCTCCACAATATTGTTCTTCCATTTTTTTATTTATAATGAATCCTACTCCACTTGTATTTCCAATATGTGTGCCTTTATAATAGAGTATATGTCCACTTTTTAAATTAATTGTTTCTTCACCTTTTCTTCTAACTTCACAAAGTCCAATAATGCCCCATTTAATATAAGACAATTCTTCTAATTCTTGAAATCTTCCTTCACTTGAAAGTGAGCTGCAGTTGTAAGTACCTAAATAAAAAGTTGTCATCAAATGGCAGCCTGGGTCCACAATCATGGGATTCTTAGCACCCTCCACCTTCAGCCACCAACCGCTGCTTTGGTTGGTGACTTTACAGCCTCCTAGGAATAAGATCCATGCTTTATTTTTGTCTGTCATAATTGTATATATGTATTGGGAAAAATATTTACCATTTACACAAACATTCATTCTGCCTTATCAGTCACTGAGAAGAAAGACCATGGTGTATCTTGATCTTAAACTCATAGGTAAAAAGCCAATAAACTCACCATGCTGGCTAATGCGTGTGTTGGTGAGCAGCCCATCCATGTTCATATACTATATGAATAATCACATAGTAATAACAGCTGCAACAACAAAAACGTAAGGAGTGGACATTAGGAATTTGCCCTGCTCGGTTCCTTTAAGCCCTCCAAGAGGAATCAAAGGGTCTTCTTTCAGTTAATAGCAAATTCCTTTCTGCAGCCAAAATTATAATATATATATATATATATATATATATATATATATAATAATTATAATATATATATATATATATATATATATATATATATATAAGACATATTTTGTGGGTTCATCTGTGTTAAAATATTTTAAAAATACTGATGTTTCAATTTGGTAACACAAGTCATCCACTGAGTAATAAAAAGTAGAAAAACGGTTGTAGAGGCACTACAATCACTGACTTAAAAAACGTTAAAGTTCCACCAATAGCAAAAATGTTAAATTAAGAATGTTTTTTAAAAAAATCTTTCCAAATAGGAGGAAGTTTGCTTGTATCATCTCGCTTATTGATACAATCTGGCCTTTTTAAGTATCTCAATGGCTTCTCTAATTTTGCACTGATATAGATTATCACATCTGGATATGATCCTGGTATTAGAAAAATTAAGTTTATGACCTGAATCCATAGTATGGAGTGAGAGTGCTGATAATGATGAATGTTGTTTAACTGCATTAGCATGCTCATCTCTTCTAACACTGATGCAACGAACACCATGAGATTCAAGAGGGATTGAATCCTTAGGCTTGGTTATTATATTTCTGATCTTTTGATGAGTCGAAAATGCTGTATTTATATTATAGCATTTTAATATACATCCAATACAGCATTACAGACAAGTTTTTGGTACTCTTATGGGCTCACCTATCTCAGGAGTAATAGCTGATTTATTCATGGAAAATATAGAAACTCGTGTTTTACCATCATCATCTTTAAAACTCCTCATTTGGCTCAGATACATAGATGACATTTTTGTCATATGGCAACATGGTAAAAATAAATTAGATGATTTTTTCTTACATTTAAATAATATGTATTCTCATATTAGATTTACAATGGAGATAGAGTCTGATGGAAAACTTCCTTTTCTTGATGTTTTAGTCACCAGAACACCAAATAGTTTATCTTTTTCAATTTATAGAAAGAATACACACACAGACAGATATTTACATTTCAATTCTCATCATCACCCAACTCAGATCGTTTCTGTAGCCAAAACTCTTTTAAATAGAGCAATTAGCCTTTCAGATAAGTCACATCTGAAAGAAGAAATAAATCATATTAATAGTGTTTTATTAGCAAATAGTTACTATTATAAATTTATTAAAAAAGCCTTATTTCAAGCCCAAAATGGACAAAATAGGAAACAAAAAGATGAGAAATCAGCTATTAGGAGTTGTGTTCCATATTTAAAAGGAACTACAGACAGTATTGGACGTATATTAAATGCTATAATATAAATACAGCATTTTTGATTCATCAAAAGATCAGCAATATAATAACCAAGCCTAAGGATTCAATCCCTCTTGAATCTCAAGGTGTTTATCAAATCTCATGTGAAAATTGTAAGGCTTCTTACATAGGTATGAGTAATCGTCGCATCAGTGTTAGGAGAGATGAGCATGCTAATGCAGTTAAACAACATTCATCATCATCAGAACTCTCACTCCATACTATGGATTCAGGTCATAAAATTATTTTTTCTAATACCAGGATCATATCCAGATGTGATAATCTATACCAGTGCAAAATTAGAGAAGCCATTGAGATATTTAAAAGGCCAGATTGTATCAATAAGCGAGATGATACAAGCAAACTTCCTCCTATTTGGAAAGATTTTTTTAAAAAACATTCTTAATTTAACATTTTTGCTATTGGTGGAATTTTAACGTTTTTTAAATCAGTGATTGTAGCACCTCTACAACCGTCTTTCTACTTTTTATTACTCAGTGGATGACTTGTGTTACCAAGTCGAAACATCAGTATTTTTAAAATATTTTAACACGGATGAACCTGTAAAATATGTCTTTTATATATGGAACACATGTAAATCTTCATATTCACATATATATATTGCAACCTGATAGAATAAGAGGGGATGTGAGAAAGAGAAAAGAAAGAGGAAGAGAAATTGCTAATAATAAATGGATATAAGAGAACATGATGATGATGAAAGGTTCATGGAATAGGAAGAGGGAGAAGATGATAAGAAGAAGATAATGATAATGGTAAAAATAAATGATAATGATAAGAAAAGAATTGAAGAGAAAAAGAAATGGGGAAAAGTAATAGAAATGACATATGTAATGGTGAGAGAAAAGAAATGAGATGATGGGAAAGATATGAAAGAGAGATATATAAGAAGAAGATTGAATAAAGAAATAAAATGAGATGATAGAAGAACTCATAATGAATGT
Source organism: Epiperipatus broadwayi (assembly GCA_028023455.1). Classification (NCBI taxonomy): domain Eukaryota; kingdom Metazoa; phylum Onychophora; class Udeonychophora; order Euonychophora; family Peripatidae; genus Epiperipatus; species Epiperipatus broadwayi. The sequence goes on from JAQFVV010000040.1 coordinate 3,937,707, forward strand.
TTTAAATAGCTGAGATAATAGAAAGATATAATAAAGATATAAAAAGAAGATATAATAAAGGAGAGAGAAATAAAATGAGATGATAGAAAGATATGAGAAATGACATGAAAGAGAAATGGAATAAAATTGAAATAAAATAAAATATAAATGAGAGACTCTAAATGACTCAGCTCAGTGGGGTTACAATAAATTTAAAGAAAAGAGATGATGATCCAGAGATGTATAATCAAGTAAAGATCAAATCCAATACCAATAAACTATAACTACTACAGCATATTGATCTTTTAATAAACCATACAAAAGATTATCTAAATCACTACTCAATGCTTACCAGATTAGTCTTACCAATAACTCATACACTCTCTGAATAAGACCTATGATGCTTTACTTTATAAGATTATCTTACAGAATTATATTTACTAAAACAACAAGAGTAAATAACCTCAGGGATTTTAAAATAAACACTCTTGTATAAATTTAAAGTTTAATATAAGTTGCCCAATAAAGAATTACTGTGATTAATAAATAAATAAGTGACATCTTAGCTGACCATAAAATAATTATAATACGTTCAATCTTAAAAGAATAAACAAAACAAATATTAATTCACAAAATTTAGTAAATCAATTTAAATTTAACTAATAATGGCTTATTATCTAAGATATTACTTGAGCAGAGAAAAGAGCAAGGGTACTTTTAATGCCTTTCCATACTCACAGACAACCACTAAAGACCTCAAATGCAAATGGATTAGAATTCTTTAAATATATGAGATTTAAGATGATGATAGATGATGTGCAATAAATATAAGATAAGGTGCAGCTTTTAAAATAATATTAATTAAAATATTCTTCTGAAGTACTAATATTGTTAATCTGATATTGCATAATCTTTAGTCTGAAAAGATATACTGATAATTTAAAAAAATAAACTTTTAACTAAGTATTTAATTATGAATCTGCTATAATGTAATTATCTGTATTTGTGATTCAATATGAGAATCATTTACTTTAACATAGCTTTTTTTATTTTCAAGACAATATCAACTATATTTAATTAACTTAGAATATCCTTGTGAATGTCTGAATTGAAGATTCAATAACTTTAAAATTTTAAGATTTTGTGAACTTTGAACCCACGACAATAATATATTTTCATATAAAAGCAAAACAAACAAACAAAACTTTTGAAATAATAATAATTTGATTTATTAATAATGAGAAGATATGTTTATAAAGGTAGTAGAATACAAACAGTGCCAATACCGCACTAAGATTTTATATAATTATTTGGACTAATTAATAACATTATTGTGTCATCTATTAATCAGAATAACACAAAGAACTATGTTTATATTAACAAACGCTAAGTTGGAGTAAGCATATTCAACAATACTTTTGAAAATATCATCACTAGTTTCACGGATATAACTAATATCACAGCTAGAGATAGGTTTAAATCAGATTAAGCTAATATTAAAATTAAACTAAATTAAGTGTATGGGGCAATCATTCATCAGAGATCAGTTATACCTTTTTTTTATTAAATAACTTTAGTCCACATAAAATTATTCCCTCAATGTTTTAAAGATAATGATGTAACAGACTTACAAATCCAGCAGCAAAATTCTGGATGAAAATATTAAATTATTATGTGTGAATTGCCACTTATACCATATACATATTTAATATACTTTAAAATAAATATAACTTATTGTTGTTAGCTTGTGTGTGATAAAACTATTATAGCAATACAATTCAAACATGGATATACCTATAAGCTTTAAATTAGCTACAACTACCTGAAGAAATACATTTCCTCAAACAAGCATATCTTGTCATCACAAATCTAAAACAAATGCAACATCACCTACTGTGATGGAATGAGCATTAAGTCATCATGAATGATAGGCAAAAAATACAAAATACTAGGCTCCTCAGAGCTGGAAAAGAATATGGTGGCTTCCAAAAATACCTAATTTCGAGGCAAAACAAAGATGTCTGGTATTCATCTTCAGTACATCTGGGAACAGGAACACCCACCAGAAAAGCACAATCCTCTCATGGGATTTCCAATGCTTATAAATGTGATCATCATCACTGAAAAATACAATAGAATAACCCTCTTTTGGGAATACACACTATTAAATCGTGGAAATACAATACAATAAGGATGGAGGATTTTATCTACTCTATAGGCATATTCAAAAATTATTAACTAGGCCTAACTCTATGAGGCTAAAAAATACTAACTAAAAACAAGATATATATACTTCACTTAAACTAAGTTATTTCTAAGAAATTTATAAAAATACAAAACATATATCCAATGTTCAAACCAACAAAGCAAACTATGTATGTGTCAACTGACTACTGTACAAAATACTTTAAACTTAAATGCATATAAAATTCTAGGCAAGGCACAGTGCACACATAACAAAATATTAAATGCTAATAATATAGTAACTAGTGAACTTTTAAAATTGTAAATTAAATGCAAGAATATTTACTTCTCGATGCATATAAAATATTTGCAATTATTATTAATATAACATTCATAAAACAAATGAATGGATATTCTCTGATAAACTTCTTTAGTAAATTTAAAATACAAATTGAGTAAAACATCCCATTTATATGAAAATAAGACTGTGATATTTAAATCCCTATAATAAAATTATTAAATAGAAACTAGCTAATGTAATGCTTGATAAATAAACTAAATCTACTTAAGAATGGCAAGAAACATTTGCTCATTCAAATAAACCTATTTCGTTTTAAAATTATAACCCTAGTTTACCTGTATATTTATGCAAAAAGTGTTATTTAAAAAATAATAGCATAAATATTTTTATGGTTTCATTTTTTTTAAACCAATAAAACAGACCATAAAAAAAATAAGAATACATTAATTCAAGTTCATATTTCGGCTCCTTGATGATTTTTTCATTTAATAATGTGTAGACAATGTATCCAGGTTAAGATATCTAGTTGAATTCAAAGCTTCAATTAATAAATTTATATACATGGCAATCATTTCCAAACGAAAATGTTCAATAGTTCATTAATAATATTTTTTTTAAAACAATTTTAAAAAAAACAACTTAAATAATAAGATTAAGCCAGCATGAAATAAAATAAATTCTTCAGCTGAACAGACTTTATATTTATAATCCTAGGTTCAAACACGGAATAATTATAATATATATTTTTAGTTAACTTTCACTGTTCTTCTTTAGATAAATGCATTTTTTAAAATAGAGCTTTTTTTTTACACATTTCTTAATATTTAAAAATGTATTTCTTTTTTAAACAAATTTCCTTTTATTTATTAAACATAAGAGTAGATTTTTTTTATAATTAAGACATGCCTCTGTTTATGAGTAAAGATCAATGGTCATAAAGTTACTTATAAGTACTGGAAACTATAACCAAACATTATGCATTTTATAGAGACAAGTTCATTAGTAATATTTTTTAAAATTATTTTAAAGTTTTGCTTTCAAACAAATTCCTTTCAGACTACTGACATAAACGAGAATTAATATTTTAAACTACATATCGTCCACAGAAACATTATTCTGTTAAGAGCATATTTAAATGTATATATCATCTATTAAGTAATAAATTATTAAATTTAATGTCATTTCTAATTTATAAAGATGCTAACACATTTCCATTTTAATATTTTAAAATGTTTGAATGTTTTTTTTTTTTAATTTCTTTTTCACATGTATTTTTAATTTGATAGGAGATATACTATAGTTTAGTGAAATAAAGTCTTTAGCCATAACAATACTTAATAATTTAAGTTTTACTTCTAAATAAAGAAAAATGAATATATCAAAAGTAAATGAAATATGAGATGCTGTTTTTTATTCAAACATTTTACCTTAAATTTTAATGACTCAATTGTAATCGAAAACTGTCAGAAAAACGGATTACTTTTCTTTTAGCCCTCTGTCATTACAAGACGATTTTAAATAATGGTTTAAAAAACATACTTTTATTTTTTTTAGAAAATATAAAGTTTTTAAAAAATACTTTTCATTAAGGAACTTTTAAGATTCAGCCACACATATATTTAAAACAGATCAGCAACTGAATGAACCCTAGATCTCCATTTTATCTCACAATTTTTCATCCACCTACAATTCATTTAAAAACCAATAAAAACTATTTTTTATTAAATTTTAATATTCTGAAAAACCATCTGTGAAATCAATCTACTGACGTAATCAATATAATCTTCCCATACCACGTAACCTTCAGCTGTAAAGTCAAAATTTTATTATTAACAAATATGATATAACAAATGTTTTTTAATGATATTTTACAACCCAATAGTAATAAATATAAAATTTAAAGCTATACCCTTTATTAAACCCATAAATATTTCATTGAAATAATTGTATCCACACATTTGTTTTATTTATTTATTTTAAATAATATTGGAATTAAATTACTTTTTTTATTATTATGTTTCCATGTCAATGCATGCACATTCTCACATATGTCTGGCCTTGGATTAATTGTTTAAAACTATTTTTAAAATTACAACAATAGAATGTTAATGAATATTTAATCTAAATAATTTTTATAACTGTAATGTTAAACTATAAAACTAATAATAAATATTTTTATTATTTTAATAAAAACTTACATATCATTTTTTTTTAAATTTATTATTTACTAATTCCAACTTAATAATAATATCTTATTATTATTCTTTAAACATTAGAATAGATTATATGATAGTTATTTTAGAATACATTTAATACTATTTATCAATTCGCAATTATTTTTTTAACATTTGCTTATGTAAAAATTATTACTTAACATCCCTTATAAAACCAACTGACATTATTAAAATATTTAGATTATCCTATTTTAATAATTAACTGAGCTAATTTCCATTTTTATCATCATTATTATTTTTTTTTAATCTGAAATTTTAAACAAAAGGTTAAGCTAAGATAACCTTGGTTATCTCTTGGAACTAAGTGACACTTCAGTTAGGTACAATATATATATATATATGATCAACAAATGGCGTTTTTACCAAAAACACGATCAAGCGTTTGTTTACATAAATGATCAAAGAGTCAGAATTAACTATCTCTTTCGTTTTAGCCCACTTTCAGATCAGCTGATTTCAAGCTATTTTGCTGTCATCAGTGAAAGACAGAGCCAACTGATGACAGCAAAATAGCTTGAAATCAGCTGATCTGAAAGTGGGCTAAAACGAAAGAGATAGTTAATTCTGACTCTTTGATCGTTTATGTAAACAAACGCTTGATCGTGTTTTTGGTAAAAATGCCATCTGTTGATCATAAATACAAGCGTCAGCAGGTTTTAACGTGATTAAAACTTGTTTTTGTTTTTCATATATATATTCTTTCCTAAAAGTCTCTGGCTGCCTCTTGAAATGTGAAATTCTTATAGATTCAAAATTTATAAGCTGTTTTTGCGATTTGAATGAATGTTATTTTGAGTGTCATGTTTTTTCTATTGGTCATGTTTATTCAGAGTGAAGACATTCTTAACAAGATTCGTTCATCAAAAGTTTAAAATCAAAATAGTTTATAGAAAAAAGTGGAACACTTAAAGTTCAAATTTGTAGTGCAACTTCTTTTTCTGGCTATCTAATTTCCATAGCTTTTAGGACTTATAAGATTCATACACACCACAGTTTTATAATGTACATACATGTGCATATTACCATGATCTTACTCGGAATTTTAAATTATATGCCTCTTTATTTTATTGTACAAATAATGATAAATAATATCAATTAATGATTTTTTCTCCTTTCCCCCCATGTTTTTTGCGATGCTATGCTGACTAAATTTTTTTGAATTTATTATAATTTGTTAAGGAAAAATTCATAATATTTGATTTACAATAATTATTGTTTGATTAATATTTATCTTATTATTTTTTTATTAGGAAAGAAAGAGTTTTCTTATCCATGCCTTGAGACTTTTTGACTTCTGGTTAGCAAGTATAAATAAAATATTTGCACATTTGTAAGTATTGAAGCCATGAATTACCCCAGATAAGAAGTATTATAGATAGTTTTAATCAGAGTTTTATAAGGAATACAATAAAACTATCAATAAAAATAATTGTTTAAGACATTGAAATTATTTCTTATCATAGTTTTTTTAATAGAAATCACTACTTTTTAGTCTTATTTTATTTTTGGTATTTCTATTTTCTGGAAATATGTAACATTATGCTTTAATATTGTTAAAATGGAACTTATTATAAAAATTATTTTCTCAGATCAATTGCTTAAAACTTCAACACGGTGTCTTTCTATCTGAACATGTTAAAAAGATGTTTTCTTCAAGAACAATAATAGATTTTAAAACAGGCAAAACTCACTATATGTATTGCCACACACAGAAAGCTAGAGTAATCAATGGATGCCAGAAGGCTTGTGCATAAAATCCCCATCTAGTACCTACTGATCCAATATCCCCAGACTAGTTTCTGGATTGTGGCCTTCATCAGTGAGGAGTCTTAGATCTGAGAGCACTGCACCTCTTAGGATCTAATGCAACCCTCCAACAGCCACCTTTTATCTCCACTTAACTACAAAACTATGAGTCTTAAATTGAAAACATCTTAATGTTTTTAATCTAAGCCCATCAGCTTATGTAGTCATATGGGTCTGAACTCAGTTTAGTACCCATACATTTTGGGGTCTTTGGTTCTTTAATAACCACAGCCACCACTATCCTATTAGGAAGGATTGGTTTTAAGCCAATAAACATCACATGACCACCACTTCTTATGTTTGGGTATAACTGTTTTAAAACAGGCAAAACTCACTATATGTATTGCCACACACAGCAATATAGAATAATCAATGGATGCCAGAAGGCTTGTGCATAAAATTTCCATCTAGTCCCTACTAATCCAATATCCCCAGACTAGTTTCTGGTTTGTGACCTTTGTCAGTGAGAGGCTCTGTCTTTCATTGATGACAGCAAAATAGCTTGAAATCAGCTGATCTGAAAGTGGGCTAAAACGAAAGAGATAGTTAATTCTGACTCTTTGATCGTTTATGTAAACAAACGCTTGATCGTGTTTTTGGTAAAAACGCCATCTGTTGATCATAAATACAAGCATCAGCAGGTTTTAACGTGATTAAAACTTGGTTTTTGTTTTTCATATATATATTCTTTCCTAAAAGTCTCTGGCTGCCTCTTGAAATGTGAAATTCTTATAGATTCAAAATTTATAAGCTGTTTTTGCGATTTGAATGAATGTTATTTTGAGTGTCATGTTTTTTCTATTGGTCATGTTTATTCAGAGTGAAGACATTCTTAACAAGATTCGTTCATCAAAAGTTTAAAATCAAAATAGTTTATAGAAAAAAGTGGAACACTTAAAGTTCAAATTTGTAGTCAAATCCTCTTTTCTGGCTATCTAATTTCCATAGCTTTTAGGACTTATAAGATTCATACACACCACAGTTTTATAATGTACATACATGTGCATATTACCATGATCTTACTCGGAATTTTAAATTATATGCCTCTTTATTATTTGTACAAATAATGATAAATAATATCAATTAATGATTTTTCCTCCTTTTCCTCGTGTTTTTGATGCTATGAATTTTTAAAATTTTTTAAATAAAATATAATAAAATTATTATTATTTTTAAATTTTTTTTTTTTAATTTATTTTTTTTTATTTTTTTTTTTTTTAAAATAGAATGGGTTTTTTTTTGTTTGTTTTGGTGTTTTTTGTGTTGTGGGGAGAAAAAAAAAAAAAAAATTTTTCGAAATTTTAGGAATTGAGGAAACAAAAGAACCCCAAAAAAAAAGATGTATAGTATTTTTTTTAGTTGTGTTTATAAAGAAAAAAAAAAAAACTACCAAAAAAAATAATTGTTTAAAAATTGGAAATTTTTTTTTATATAATTTTTTATTAAATAAATTTCTTTTTTTTTTTTTTTTTTTTTTTTTTTTTTTTTTTTTTTAAGAAATATAAAAATATTTATTTTAAAATATTGAAAAGAAAATTTATTATAAAAAATTTTTTCCAAAGATCATTTTTTAAAAACCCAACAGGGTGTCTCTCTATCTGAACATGTTAAAAAGGTTTTTCTTAAAAAAAAAAAAAGGGTTTTAAAAAGGGGAAACACACGAGTTTACTGTGTGGCAATACGTATAGTGAGTTTTGGCTGTTTTAAAACAGTCATACACAACATAAGAAGTGGTGGTTTTGTGATGTTTATTGGTTTAAAACCAATCCTGCCCAATAGCATAGTGGTGGCTGTGGTTATTAAAGAACCAAATACACTAAAATGTATGGATACTAAACTGAATTCAGACCCATCTGATTATATAAGCTGATGGGCTTGGATTGAAAACATTAAGGTGTTTTCAATTTAAGACTCATTGTTTTGTAGTTAAGTGGAGATAAAAGATGGCTGCTGGAGGGTTGCATTAGATCCTAAGATTTAGGTGCAGTGCTCTCAGATCCAAGGCTCCTCACTGATGAAATCCACAAGCCAGAAACTAGTCTGGGGATACTGGATGAGTAGGCACTAGATGGAGATTTTATGCACAAGCCTTCTGGAATCCATTGATTACTCTGGCTTGCTGGGTGTGGCAATATATATAGTGAGTTTTGCCTGTTTTAAAACAGTATACCCACGCATTAAGAAGTGGTGGTCGTGTGATGTTTATTTGTTTAAAAACAATAATAGATTATAGATATTTTTTCAAATGTTCATAACCTACTACCTGTTTAGATTTTTTTCCAATTAAAAAAATAATAAAACAGTAAAGCAAAATGCTCTTCATAAAAAAATCCAATAGTAATATCAGATACAATAATGATAAAAGCAGTGGAACTGTTATGTTTTCTTTGAGGGAAACACCCAATAATTTTCACTGAAGATGAGAGTCATTCATTTAAACATCGCTGCTAATATAATTTCTTAGTGAATTATTGCATACATCACATTTATTTAAAAATATATTTGTTTTTTTTCAATTTTTTTATATTTAAAAAAAAAATTATTTACAGATTTTAAAAATAAATGATAGTATTTTCATGTTTTTAAATGTATAATTTGTATATTTTTTTTAAAAAGTGTGAAATTTATCAATGAACTTTTCTTTGTTGCATTAACATATAAATAAATGACTCTATCAATTAGTGTACCATAATCAGTATAATCAAACTAAAATGATCTTATTTTGAATAATTATAGTTATTTTACTATAATAACATTGCAGAAGTCATAGGCAGACACTCTTCCCTTAATAAGTGTTTTAAAAACATTAGGTGATCCATCTAGGATAGAGCTTGTTTTGTAAGTATTCAACATTTATTTATCATGTCTTGAGCATATTGCTAGCTTAATTTTTGAGTAGGGGTATTGCTTGCACATGTTCAGTTTATATATCACAGGGAGAAAAAATTTCTCATGTTTAACTCTGTGTACAAATTGCAATATTATTAGTCATTTACATATATACCAATGAATAAATTTCATTGACACAGGTAAATTAAATGTAAGAAACTTTGTCTTCCCTATGATATATAATCTGAACTTGTGCAAGTAAAAAGCATGCTATCAATAATATTAAGCTCTCCATTCAAAGGCAGTCAATAGATATTGGTTTATTTAAGAAATAAGATCTTAGTATAGGTGGACCACCTACTCTTTTAAAACTTTTTTGAGAGGAGAGTATGTAGTGCAGGTGTAAAGAGTAGTTGACTTCCACAATATTTCACATGTCATCATTTCCATCCATTATTGGTCCATTGAAGATGAAGCTCTCCCCAAGTTCAATTTATTTTCTCCAATCTCTAGCCTATTTTCTTCCTATCACCCCAGCACACTTTCTTATTTCATTCATTCACTTTATGTATGTCTTCTTGGTCTTTTACAACCAATTGGAATTCTATATCTGTCTGTCACAATTGTAAATATTTATTTTAAAAAATCCACACACCCATACATTCATTATGTATTAAAAAAAATCAACCGATTCCAGTTAAGAGCTATCAAGCAACTAAGAAGAAAAATCAGGACAGGATGTTTCCTAATCTTAAACTCAGAGAAAAAAAAATCAATAAACTCACAATGTTGGTAATCTGTGTTAGAGCAGCCCATTCATGCTCATATACTATATGGGGAATTACTTTGTAATAACAGCTGCAATGTCAAGAATGCATGGATGGTTTCTTTAAGGCCTCCAAGAAAAATCAAAGAGTCTCCTCATACAAATTGCTATATTATTAATTATTACTATATTAATATAAATAGATTCTATGGCATTAATTAGTTAAGGTGTCTAGTAAGAAACTATCATTGTTATCAATATGTGTATATATAATTCATCATCCAGTGATGAAGCAGGACTTTTTTAAGAATTGAAGCACACTATATAATCTTTTTTATAATGTTTTTATTTCACTTGCCACAACAATTTTTACATAATAGCACCTAATATATACATATCACACACATCTACAAAAATCGGTACCTCTCTTATCTGTAAACAGACAATAAATTATCAAGATATTTTTATCTTCTAAATGCTTTTAACATTTTTAAGTTTTAACTGTAAATTAGATTTTAGCATTGTTTAAACTTATATAATCAACCAATAATGCATTGGTCAAACTCATTTTTGCCATATATAAAAACAATTCAACTGTTGGTAAAAAAATTGGAAATGGATTTTTTAAATTGAAATTTATTTAAAGCTTTTGAAAGTTTTAGTGAATTTGTTTATGCAATCACTCACTCTGTTCAATACATAGATGCTTGGTCCTTGAGTGAAAGGGGTGAAATTCTTTTATATAATGTTGAAAATAATGGTTATTGAGAAAATCTCAAAATAGCTGTTGTGAGGGTATAAAACAAGAAATTTTGGACTTTAGACTTTTTCTGAGTAGTTCGTAAAGTACTAAGCATAATTTTCCATTGGTGATTATAAAATATTAAATAGTATTTAATCTATGATTTTACAAATAGAAGTCAATAACAATATTTACTGTAAATATTCTAGTAACAATAATAAAATGTATTCATTTGCTATTTAAAGTCTACCTGCACCAATATATTTAAAATAAATAAATAAATAATTAAATAGAGATTTAATAATTATATTTCCTTTAGTTTTGCATTTCCCTAAAATTCTCTGCAACTCTATAGCATATAACTTTCAAATCTGATATGAGAAAGGTCAAAGTTGAGAAGTTTTGATCTAAACATAATTTGTAAACCAGATAACTACAGACTATTAAATACAAATATTTATAGTTTGTTTGTTTGGCATGAAACATTTATAAATGGATAATTATAAATATTTGAGGCTCTTAGTAAGAGATTACCAAGAAGTAACCTCATAGATTGTGCTGCTTGAAAATCCGACTTTATATTTATTCACAGAGGGCATTGCTGAAATAACACAATATAGGGGAGAATGATTTGTCATTTTTATCTTGTTTAGTAAGAATGTTTGACTAGAGAATTGTTAAGAGTCAGGGCAACAGAGAAATTAAAGGTTTGTTTTCTTAATTTTGTATGTCAGTTGAAGTATAAACTTTCCTATCATACCCAAGTACATGTGCACACACATACACACATATACATAATATAAACCTTTTGAAAATAAATAACTCACTGCAAGACAAATATCTTTTTTACTATCTTTTAAAAATGAACATAAAATGGATGAAGATATTTATTAGGAATTGAATCGAGCTGTAGATATTTTTTCTCATTATTTTACTTTTTACTTAAATATAGCTACATATTTACCTACTGACCAGCAATAGAATTAGAGTACTATGTGATGGGTATTTAAAAAAATGTATATTCTTTTTTTAAAAATTCTCATGTCTCAACTACCTAAAAAAATATTCCAATTTTCACTTGAATCTGATCCAAAGTTTTGTGGGTATGGAATACAGATGTATTACTCAGTATACCACAAATCTGTCAAACATATAAATATTTATTATAGTATACTTTATAAATGATTTACAATATGTTCATAAAATATGGAATATTTCTAGTTTTTATTTAGTTTTTTAATTAATTTTTATATGATTTTTATTTTTTTAAAGTTTTTTTTATCAGCATATACGAAAATTAGTAATAGATTTATCCAAAAGAGGCCAGCAAAATATAATGATACTGTATCCATAGCAACAAAACATTGACTCATTTAAAATATTGAATCAATCAATGTTCATTTCCATTACCCTTTAAGTCATTGAGTGAACTGAGCTTTCTTTGCTTTTCACAAGATTTAATTTTATAAAAGCAAACCCCACAAATTTTATTATTTTCCCTGTAAGACTCAAACATCTGCGATATTAAATTAATAAACTTTTTTTTTTTTTAAATCTTAATTTATGTAAGAATGTTCAATTTTATATTGCAGTGGTTTACTATTATTTTTTTTATATAGATACAATTTTGATTTTTTTTGTTTTGTTTCTCCATTAATAGAAATTCTTAACAATTAAATAAGTCTGTACATAAATTTGTGTATATATTATTTATCAGTTTATATACAAAGAAACAAATTATCTTAAAAGTCAAAGATTTACCTCATTCCTATTAATGTAACATTTACGTTAGGCCCTGACTCATTACGTGAGTTCGGCATTCTTGACGCATAAGCCATCGATAAAATTCCTGCTACAGTTGCCGTTGTCGGTATCATATGAGTGTCATGACTATTAATTTCTAATGGAATCGCTCGGATAGGCTTTTCTTGACAAGAAGCAAAAATAATGCCTAGTATTGTTAAAATAAAATAAAATCCATAAACCATTACTAAAATGTACGGTTTATCAACGTTCATAATATACAGTATAACGTAAGTGATAACGCCAATGGTTATCATAAGAATAATACATCTTAAACATATCATCTAATCTTGAAAATTATTTTTGTCCATAAATGACTTAATAATTCAGGAAATAGTCAAGGCTTTAAAGTATAAACATCTTTTCAAAAAACACATTATCGATAGTTTGTAATAATTGGTATTGCAAAGCCGATTTAAAAATATCGCCTGTTGATGTGATATATAATAAAAGATCGTTGGTGTTTAAAGAATGCAGCGCAAATAATTCTCATTTCTTTGAAACTTACTTTTTATTAAATATTCATCATGATAAAAGTATAAAAACAACAATAAAAGATTTATGTGGAATTCACTTACGACATCTATTTGAAAATGTGTGTTTCATTGTGTATATATAAATTAAATTTAATTTGTTATTCTCTCTATGATTCTGGAGTTCTTAATAATGCATCATTGTTATCATCTCTCTCTATATATATATATTAAATAGTTACCATCTTTAAATAGTTGTAATACGTTAAAGGTCAGTGATGGAATCTATATAAGAAAGCACGTAAAGGTTGTACAAGAGTTAATTCTAAACACAAATCGCTATACCAATTTTTCCAAGTATAATAAAAATGAATTTAGCCTAAAACAGGGATAAAGTACTTTCAACATATATAGCTGTATATAATTGCAAATATATTCTTGCAGGTTGTTACTGCTTTACTCTGAATGATTTAATACAGTGTTGGAATACCAGAATTTGAGATTAAGGTTCCTGGGTCGATTCTAGTTCTGGGATGAACTCCTGAGCAAAAAAGCTGTTCACTCTCGCCCTGCATCGATTAATGCAGGGATCGAATGTTAGACTTTGGACTGGAAAATCCTGGGATTGAATCCAGTTCTGGTACTTCAAGCTTCTTATGAACTCATGAGCAATAATGCCATTTGACTATTTTTAATGAAATCTGATATGGTGGGTTGAATTTATTTTTAATAAATTGTAATTCAATGGGAGTAAAATGAACCTGATGTCTAAGTTTTGTTTGGCAAAAAGATACAATACGTTTTATAATGGCAAAATGTCAAGCTACTGACATGAGACTCGTGTATTAAATAACTCTACCTTATCTGGTTTGTCTGATGAATGAAAATTGTCAATGACGCATTCATTTCTGCACTGATTCATATTAATGACATGTTTTGATTTACTAGATCTTTATTTCTTTTTCTTTTTTTGGTAGTTTTTTTTTTTTTTGGCTTTTTTTTAAAAATAATTTGGATACTTTAGTTTTTTTTTAATTTATCAAAATTTTTCTTGTATGTAAACTTCAAATAACATTTCAAAGTAAAAAAATCTTTCATTTTAATAATAATAAATTAATCTTAATGCCTATGATCTAAGACTTGAATTTAGGTGGTGCTTAAAATTTTTTTAAGTGGTTGAGGATTTTTCTAGAATTATTTTAGATGGCTTTCACATTGTAATTCATAGAATTATTTAATCAATACTAACCATAAATAACTTCAATACCATCTTTTAAACTCCCTTCAGCAATCTGCTTTATCTCATACACCGATAGACATTACCACACCCATGACCAAAAGGTAAATGATCTCCATTATACATATTTATTCTGAACCAGCACACATCTGTGGGTCCAGATCATCATATGTCACTCATAAATGTAATCAGTTCTCAGTTTAATGTTAAGATAGCAAATCTTCAAATTCACCCCTCTAACTCTTCAGCCATCCATACCATGTCCATTAAAGTTTGAAGATTTGCTATCAATATAAAACTGAGTTCTGATTATATATGTGTGTGGAAGATGATAATCTGAACCCATTGATAAGTGTTATTTAGCATGTGTATATTAGAGGATCATTTATTATTTTTACATATGTATGGTCATGTGTATCAGTTGTGTTATATAGAGTGGTTGCTGATGAGAGCTTGAAAGTCTGTGTTCAAAGCCTGATTCATCTAAAACATCACACACACATATATATATATATAATCAAAAGAAGAATTAAAGAGTCTTTATTATTGAAAATTTATTATTCTGAAGCAATTAACTTATTTAAGAGTTCTTTTAATATTAAGGGTGGATGGGAAGTGAATGGATTTGTGGGTAGTTTTTAATATTATATATATTGTGTAGTTTTTGTAGTTCTTTACACTTAAGAAGTCTGCTTGTAGCAGTGAAACCTTAGGTTGTGTATTAATATTATTTTTTTATGCTGGTTTGTTTTAATTTTGGATTTGGGGTAGTTTTGATTATATATATATATATATATATATATATATATATATATATATATATATATATATATATATATATATATATATAATATATATATATATATATTATACTTGTATTCAATCAAATATTAATTAGTATTAGTAAATACTATTATTCTTAACAGGAGGATTTTCAACATCTCACATTGACATAATTTGGTCTAATAAATATTAATGGGATGATCATAAAGAAAAATATCATAGTAACATGGTGCCCTTTCATTAATGGTAAAGATGTCAGTGAGTCAATAGTTTTTCTTTATTTTTTGTGTTTATGACATATTGCTTTAAATATCAATATTTTCTTTGCATTTAGTGGAATATTAAAAAGATGGATTTAGAGGTAACATAACTGAAAAAAAATACAATAACAACCTGGTTTAGTTTAGTAAATCGATCTGTTAGTTTAGTAAATCGATCTGTTAATTGCAGAATCTGCCACCAGATTTCTATCAATACTTGATTATTGAAGCAACCATTTTATAGTATTAAAATGATGACATTGTAAATATCTATATTTATCTGTTAATTCGATAAAAGATACTGTGAGAAATGATTAATAATAACTTCTTTATAAAAGGTATGCCATTAACCAATTATCTAAATCTGGTCATGAAAAGCAAGATATCAATAATTTTAACCAAACATTTGATTTTTAAGATTGTTTTGTTTTGATTTAATTAACTCAAAAAAATGTTAGCATAATTATGAGTGGTGGTTTGTCATCATAGTTATTTTTTATTTTTGAATATAAAATATGTTATTAAATGTAAATAATTTATTTCAAAATTATAATATAGAAAGCCAATATCATTGACATTATTTGAACATCCCAGCTTCCTCACATGCTTTCATTATCAATGTTTTTAACATCATTACAAGCTTGAGTAATCAATAGTTAACCAGATCTGACATTGAGCGAAATTTTGTATAACTAGGCAAATGAGTGGAATTGGTTTTATAAACCATCCCAAATCCTGATGGGCAAAAGAAAAATCCTGAAACTGGCTTGTAATGTGAGTATTCCAGTAATACATGTATAGGATTCATTAATTATTTTGTCTTTCAATATATGACAGGTACTATAATGAGGGTAAGAAAGTTTGAAATCATGACTATAGTTTTGATAAATAACACTGCCAACAATTTTTTTAAATTTTCTGTTGCATAAGGTTTTAGAACTTTTTCTATATATTTTTGCATTGCTTATTCCAAATCTGAAATCCATTTTTTGGTGCATGCTCTAGTTTTTATGCAATTTTAATTTTTTTTTGTTACAGTTAATGATATGCATTAGTTTTCAAATTGGAGTTAGAGGGTAGCGACTCTTGGATTATAACCACAAGAAAATTAATGTTTTACAAACATCACTTTACATAATTATAGTTGTTTTTAAATGTAAAAAATCATTAACTAATAAAAACACTCCATATTTTGTTTTTTGATTGAATCATGGCTTGTTCGAGTAGGCGTAAATGTAAGCCTGATGCCTTCTGTTATATGTGTGGTTGTTACACACATCAAGATATGAGGAGCATAACTGGATCATTTGTGTGGATCTTGAAATGGTAAATTTATTGCTAGGTCAACAGAGAGGTTTCATGAAGTATCCTTGCTTTCTGTGTTTGTGATACAGCCGAGCTCAGGAGAAACACTGGACACAGAAGAAGTAGCCAAAACATGAAGCTCTGCAAGTAGGGATGCAAAATATTGTAAATGAACCTGTAGATAATAGAGACAGGATTATTTTCCCCAATGTCACATCAAGCATTGCTTAATAAAGCAGTTTATTCTGGAAATGAATAGAGAAAGTGAATGCTTTCAATATATTATTTCTGCTTTTTCTGCCTCATCTTTCAAGAAGATAAAAACAGATGTATTTGATGAACCTCAAATTAGAACCCTCATACATTATGAAGAATTTGTCAGGAAGATAAATAAAGGTGATAAAGCAGCATGACAGTCTTTTGTGTCAGTTACTAAGAACTTCCTTGGCAACAAAAAAAGCAGAAAACTATGAACTTCTGATTCAAAGGTAGCTGTTGTCTTTCTGCAACGTTGAATGTAATGGAGTATTAAGATTCACTTCCTGAATTGTCACCTTGATAAGCTTTCTGAAAATCTTGGAGCTGTTAATAATGAGCAGGGAGAACACTTTGATGGAAGAGTGTTATCAGGGGAGATGGGCAGAAATATGATGGCAGAGTACTGTTGGAGCATCAAATGAGATTGTCCTCAACAAGTCCACAAAGGCAAGAGCTAAAGATGCAAATTTTTGCCTGAATAAAATTTAAATGTTTTTTTATAAATTTTATGACTAAAATAAGTGTTTTAATGTGTTCTATTTCAAAATTGTAGACAAATTCTGATGCAATCATATCTTTTAGTGTATTAGTGTATTTACTGCATTATACAAATTATTGTATTTTCACAAAGATGATGCCCACGAAGACATTCTAATTAATATGTTAAACTAAATGTTGAAAATTTTACAATAAGATGAAAACATAAATTCTTGAATTGCAAAAGAAAATGTAGCTTACAGAGAAAAACTAATGTCAGATTTGAGATCAGGACACTCAAATTAAGTAAGAACAAGTGTTTTTGTGGATGCAACAAAAATTTTGTTCCCCAGTGTAATCAGTGTAATAATTCTGTCCATGCTGTAATAAATATTGGCATAAAAACAATTTTCAGTGCAAATTTAGTACGCGATCTCTCCCATTTTGAATTTCAAAATTGACCAAAATCATCGTCTGACACATCTAAGTGATAAAAAAGTAATAAATATTGGCATAAAAACATTTTTCGGTGCAAATTTAGTACGCGATCTCTGCCATTTTGAATTTCAAAATTGACCAAAATCATCGTCTGACTCATCTAAGTGATAAAAAAGTATGCAAAAAAAAATGATAACCTTACAAAATAAATATGAGATTGCATATTTAAAAAAAAAGTAAGGCCAAAACATGAAATATTGAAGGTATACATATAAAAGTCAAACTAAAACTTAATAAATGTTAGCCATCCCTCGTTAAATTTAATACATATTTCTTAGAATCTAAACAATATTCTTTGATATGATTGGGGGGGGGGGTAAGAAACTTAAAAAAACAACAACTTTTAAATCTAGTTATTGTTGAGTTTAAAATCTAAGAAGTTTTGCTCTGCTCTCCCTCGAGAGGTGGAAACAAACACTTTATCTTCGCACTTCATTCAAAGTAAACTATAAAAAATCATTTTATAACTTTTTATAGATTCTAAAATTAGTGAAATAAAGTTAAGCCAGTAAATATATATATACAGCCCAGTTTACAAAAATAATATTAATTTCAGATAATTTATTAAAGATTATTTAGTTTTCATATGAATACCGCTATTATAGATTGCTTACTTGTACCCAAAAATATATAGAAATTAATATTATTTTTGTAAACTAGACTGTATACTGTATATATATATTTACTGGCTTAACTTTATTTCACTAATTTTAGAATCTGTAAAAGTTATAAAATGGATTTTTTATAGTTTACTTTGAATGATGAGGGAAATTAAATTGTTTGTTTTCCCCTCGTGGGGGAGAGCAGAGCAAAACCTTAGATTTTAAACTCAAAAGTAACAAGATTTAAAAGTTTTTTTTTAACAAAGTTTCTTTTCTTACCCCCCCCCCCCATCATGTCAAAGCATATTGTTTTGGCCTTACTTTTTTTAAAAATATGCAATCTCACATCTATTTTGTAAGGTTTTCATTTTTTTGCTTTTCACGTACTTTTTTATCACTTAGATGTGTCAGACGATGTTTTAGGTCGATTTTGAAATTCAAAATGGTAGAGATCACATACTAAATTTGTACCCATTTTTCTCTAAGAAATGTATACATTTTTTCAAATTCCATTGCAATACTATGATATTCAAATTATTTCTTTTAGTTTAGATAGTAAGATAAATGAATAGGATATTTGAATGTGAAGAATCTTTAATATTGTTAATTAAATTCAATAATTTTAAACTGGAAACATAATTTATGTAATAAATCTAGGTTAAATAATGTGAATATTAAGAAATCTTAATTATCAGTGCTACTAATAATAAAAGAATATTTTATCTAGAGACCATGAATAGAATTTTATTATTTAAACAATATATAGTTTTAGTGCAGTTTGAAAGTTTAAATTGATTACTTTTTAGTCTGATTTTAAAAAACAGTTATATTTGCATGTTTAATGGGATTTATTTAAACTTATTTGAATTAATAATCTCACTGTCATTAGTTAAGTGCACTCTTTAGTGTCTATATAAACTTATTGGACTATAGATATCCACCTCTATTATAAAAAGGGTTTATCTTGATAACAGGTTCACATTCTTGATTGATATTGTTTGGTAATATTTAGGTATAAACTGCTTGCGTGTATTTAAATTTATAAACCTACTTAATCTTGTACATTATTACCTTTATTATTTAAGTAGTACATAGTTTCAATGCAATTTTGAAAGTTAAAATTGGCTCTTTGTTAATCTGTTTTCAGAACAGGTTATATTTTTCTATTTAATGAGATTTACTTAAACTTTTCTGAATTAATAATCTCACCCTTTTTATATAAACATTGTAATTGTCAGAAAACGTGTGACTCGTAAACATAGTGCAGAATTCGACCACCATACAGAACAGCAGCACCATCGAGTAGCGAAGCCACCCGTGTTACTGAGTTCGAACATAGTTTATTGGTTCCACAATACAATCCACGAAACAACGCATCTGATGCGACATTAGTAAATATTTCCTTAGGCACGGTGGTCAGGGATATGCAAGAGATTCATGATTTTATTCTCGAGTTAGCCAATAATCAAACTAATATTAATTAAACATTCATATTTACAGAATCGAGGAAATATTATATAGAATGGGTATCGAATAAATGAAACGTAACTGCAGACATATAGTTTAAAATTATTTATTAATACATTTTAATAAAATCATTATTAATATTTTATGGACTAACAGCTTCAGTAGTGGAATTTGCGACATGATTATATTTTAAAGAGTACATTTATTTATTTACACATTATTTTATATTGGGAACTCAGTAGCGGTATTTCCGATACTGTAATGTTTACAAAGGGAATTCACTTATTTGAAGGCGTAATCTAGCTACCTAAAATTCTCGAGTAAGTATTTCTAATGCATGCCTTGGGGAATTTATACCTTTGCAATGCAAGAGTCTAAAGTAAGATTTAAGAGTAGCGGCGGACATATATTTATTTAATTAAAATACTTATTTATAACTAAGGGCAAACATTTATTTGAGAGTGAATTATGAAGATAATGCAGAGGCGGAGTGATATATAGAATAATAAAACTAAGTAAAGGAACACGTGGTACGCTTTAGAAAGGCGATATGGAATGGCAGTATATTGAAACTGCAATGCCGCGAATGAGTTTATAAAACTGTCAGGCTGGTCTCTGCCGTGGCCCGACGAAGTAAGGTGTCACATAAGCATAACCAGGGACAAGCGGTACGTGGCGCAATTTGCCAGCTGGCTGCATGACATTGTCAAATCCTACGGGAGCATTTATTATGTCCGCTTGTGTAGGACGACGGGTTAATTTCAACCCTGAAGAATCCGGAATATTTACGGCGGAATGGGTCATCGCGTCTCTAAAACGTAACACATGTATAAGTATAAACGATTATGATAAGATTTAAGTAGATTTCTGGCTCGGCCCCACATTATCAACATTTACTAAAGAACGTTGGCGACTCTCAAAGAAATGTAATTTTCTGGAATTATTCATAATGATTTAATAAATACAAAACATATATAAATTGGGAATTATTATAACTAATACGTCAGCCATTTGCGAACTAGTAGACCCTGCATTACAATAAATGAAGCATTGAATGCGTGTCGATTTATATGAAAGTTAAGTTATTAAAGAAAGTAAATATTAATGAAAATTTGACACGCATTCATTGTTTTAAGCGATCATAGATTTAACCTTTGAAAATTGAAATAATTATGAGCATGCAATAATTAACTAATAACTATAGATAGAAATGTAGATTATAGAAATACGCATCCAAGATAGAATGAGGTAAGCTAGATTAGTAGAGAAATTTACACATTAAGTTAATGATTCAGTTTTAGCTATACATATGGTAGTTTTTACATTTTATAATTTAGATAAGTATTATGAAGAAGAGCTATAGCATATTATTAGAGTACTCTAGAGTTTGAACACAGACAGGTACCTGTTTTATAAGAAGTCCTCCGATTCCATTAGTTTAGCAGCAAAAAGTTCACGAGTGGCAAGTCTTTCTTGTATTTAGATATTTCATTTAATTTCACAACAGCAGCAGCTTTTTCATTTATTTCAGGCAGCAGATCTTCATGGTGAATTTATGATGGGCAATGGAAAGTTCAGCATCCGGTGGGCCATAACCCGATGGAGAATAATCTAGGTGCTTTACTCGGTCATACCTTGGCAGGAACAAATTATTTTTATATTTTTGGAGACTCTCAGTGATCGAGAGCAAAGCTAAAGTTTAAGTGAATGTCTCCAGCAAGTCTAAGATGGCCTCTTTTTTTATCTTGATCTTTCACATTTTTGTTAAGATATTTTTAGGTTCTACTTAATCTGCCCTGAGGATAATCAATGCATTTAGTTGGTTTTTAATTAAAGAAAGCTGCCATTCTATTGTTTACATTTTACATTTACTAATTAATTTTGGGGAATTTTTCTTTAATTAATCTATTATCTATCACTGACCGATGCTTTTAAATTTCAAAAACAAAAAGGGAACATAAGATTATTTTAACTTTTAATTAAATATTACATCAGATATTTTTAGAATTATTATTAAACGAAATTTAAACAAAGCAATAAATACGAACTTTATAATCCAAAATAAATGATTAAAATTATACAAAATTATATAACTAAAAGAAATCTAAATTATATTATTTTATCCCTATTTATTGCGTTTAATTTGAGATCGAAATGTGTGCATGTTTAAGCTGAATTCTACATATATTTATACATTTTTAATATTGTTACACACACAATTCGATATCAAAAAGTTTAAATTTGGGCGGGATAGACCGGTCAGTGAGAGACGACAGAAAAAGGTGAAACTTAAGATTCGAATACGAATCTTACTGTTTCATTTCCCCGTACTTCCCGTGAACAATTAAGGAAGAACAAAGGAGGCAAGAAAGAGAAAAAAAATTTTACATTATATAATTTAAAGATGAAAACATTATTATTGTTTTTACAGATATATTGAAATATAGAAAGCAGAGATTACATGAAGCAACGAACAATTTATATACCCGGATCTAGAATTTATAGTTTAATTAAAATGGCCTAATTTGGCCGTGTCTGGTTAAAATCATAGTAATAATTAGTTAAACTGAATGTATATATATATATATAAAATTCTTAGAATAGGATTAGTTAGTATAATATAAAAAAAATTTTAAGAGTAATAGTGATTAAAACAATAATATATATAATAATAAGATTTCTATCTAAAACCCTATTTGACTAAAGTACAATCCATTCAACCAAGTTCATTATGTCAAGTTCATTTTAATATTTTCATATACGTTTAATCCGTCCTAATGGTCTAATATTTTTACAACCCCGGGTCAGGTGGATAATACCGATCTCTCGTCATCGATGACTGCGGCCTTGGGTTTTCTAATCGTTGCCTTTTATCGGGTGGTTCTTTGGCCCAATGGTTCAAATCCACGGTAAGAAATTCAACCATTTCTCCTATATTTTTTATTTGAATGCCTGTTATTAATTAATGGTTGGATGGTTAGCGGCACGCTACGCTGGATCGTTCTAAATTTCCACTCCCCCGTATTCCACCAGTTTTTGGCAGACCCCTGCAGATGGTTAGTAACTATAGCTATCTGCACATCTGGCCCTTTCTTATGAAATTTTAAGAACTTCTGTGAGCTCTCTAGGTAAGTTTGAGGTTTCCCCCTTATTTCCACTCTAAATATTTTGATGTGAATCATCTTGGCTAAATAGCTTTGGTGTCCAGTGTCCATCTTCGTCTCTTCTTTAATGCTGCTTTCCTTCTCCAGTTCTTGTGGGCCTTCATCGGCTGAAATGAGGTTTCTTTGCTCATCTACTATCATAGGTTTGTCAAGTATTTCTAATTCCTTTCTTTTTCCATTTCTTTAATTTCTTTGTCCTTTTTACTAGCTGGGGATATTCCAATATGTTCCTTTATGGCTTCTAACTCTCTCCCACATAAGGTCTTTAAATTCCTGATATTCTCTCATTCTTATCTTTTCTTCTTGTCTCTGTCTTGATTCTTCATGTCTTCTTTTCTCATTTCCTCCTCATACATTTTTCTTCATTTCTTGCATACTCTGTCTAAATATTTCAAATAACCTTCCACTGAAGTTCATTGATGCTATTCTGTCATTTTCTGCTTCCATTTTTCTTAATATTATTTATTTTATACTACTAGTATTTGACTACTCCCCCACCGGTATATTGGCCCAAAGACACTCTTTCGCTGCCCTCACCTACTCTACATTGCCCTATCTCTATATTGCTGCGTTTAACATATTTAACATATATATTATAGCGAACTACTGGTTACACATATAATAAGCTACTGCTGTCCATGCTATATATATAACGGTAATTTAATAAAAAAAATCAATGCTACTTGCTTTCTCATTTAACGACTGATTACTTTTTTTTGACATATATATATAAAGCAAAATATTTCATTAGATCCAAGTATTTTCATTCCTTCTTAAATTACACACACATCCCTGCTTTCCTTAAATTTGTTATTATGCCTGCTGTCCCTTTCATTCATTCGACCCACATTATTTCACTCAATTTACTTTTTTTTCATTATTTTTATCAAAAACAAAATTGTATATATATAGAACAATTAGCTAACTCGAGTAACGAACGCTAAAAGAAATTTATATGCGTTATATTTTGCTCAGGGTATATATGGGTTTTTTGTATCGAAAACCCCATGTTGGGTACCAAATGCTGAAAAAAAAAATTTAACTATGTAACGGTCAGAAAAACGTGTGACTCGTAAACTATAGTGCAGAATTCGACCACCATACAGAACAGCAGCACCATCAGTAGCGAAGCCACCCATGGTACTGAGTTCAAACATAGTTTATCGGTTCCACAATACAATACATGAAACAATGCATCTGATGCGACATTAGAAAATATTTCCTTAGGCACGGTGGTCAGGGATATGCAAGAGATTCATGATTTTATTCTCGAGTTAGCCAATAATCAAACTAATATTAATTAAACATTCATATTTACAGAATCGAGGAAATATTATATAGAATGGGTATCGAATAAATGAAACGTAACTGCAGACATATAGTTTAAAATTATTTATTAATACATTTTAATAAAATCATTATTAATATTTTATGGACTAACAGCTTCAGTAGCGGAATTTGCGACATGATTATATTTTAAAGAGTACATTTATTTATTTACACATTATTTTTATATTGGGAACTCGGCGTATTTACAGAATCGAGGAAGTATTATATTGAATGGGTATCGAATAAATGAAACGTAACTGCAGACATATAGTTTAAAATTATTTATTAATACATTTTAATAAAATCATTATTAATATTTTATGGACTAACAGCTTCAGTAGCGGAATTTGCGACATGATTATATTTTAAAGAGTACATTTATTTATTTACACATTATTTTATATTGGGAACTCGGTAGCGATATTTCCGATACTGTAATGATTTGCTGTGGTTTAAATTCACTTATTTGAAGGCTTAATCCAGCTACCTAAAATTCTCGAGTAAATGGCTTCTAATGCAAGCCTTGGGGGAATTTATACCTTTGCAATGCAAGAATCTAAAGTAAGATTTAAGAGTAGCGGCGGACATATATTTATTTAATTAAAATACTTATTTATAACTAAGGGCAAACATTTATTTGAGAGTCAATTATGAAGATAATGCAGAGGTGGAGTGATATATAGAATAATAAAACTAAGTAAAGGAACACGTGGTACGCTTTAGAAAGGTGATATTTAATGGCAGTATATTGAAACTGCAATGCTGCGAATGAGTTTATAAAACTGTCAGGCTGGTCTCTGCCACAGACTGACGAAGAAAGGTGTCACATAAGCATAACCAGGGACAAGCGGTACGTGGTGCTATTTGCCAGCTGGCTACATGACATTGTCAAATCCTACGGGAGCATTTATTATGTTCGCTTGTGTAGGATGACGGGGGTTAATTTCAACCCTGAAGAATTCGGAATATTTATGGCGGAATGGGTCATCGCGTCTCTAAAACATAACATGTATAAGTATAAACGATTATGATAAGATTTAAGTAGATTTCTGGCTCGACCCCACATTATCAACATTTACTAAAGAACATTGGCGACTCTCAAAGAAACATAATTTTCTGGAATTATTCATAATGATTTAGTAAATACAAAACATATATAAATTGGGAATTATTATGACGTTGAGTTTATAAAACTGTCAGGCTGGTCTCTGCCACGGCCCGACGAAGAAAGGTGTCACTAAGCATAACCAGGGACAAGCTGTACGTGGTGCTATTTGCCGGCTGGCTGCATGACATTGTCAAATCCTACGGGGAGCATTTATTATGTCCGCTTGTGTAGGATGATGGGGGTTAATTTCAACCCTGAAGAATTCGGAATATTTATGGCGGAATGGGTCATCACGTCTCTAAAACATAACACATGTATAAGTATAAACGATTATGATAAGATTTAAGTAGATTTCTGGCTCAGCCCCACATTATCAACATTTACTAAAGAACATTGGCGACTCTCAAAGAAACGTAATTTTCTGGAATTATTCATAATGATTTAGTAAATACAAAACATATATAAATTGGGAATTATTATAACTAATACGTCAGCCATTTGCGAACTAGTAGACCCTGCATTACAATAAATGAAGCATTGAATGCGTGTCGATTTATATGAAAGTTAAGTTATTAAAGAAAGTAAATATTAATAAAAATTTGACACGCATTCATTGTTTTAAGCGATCATAGATTTAACCTTTGAAAATTGAAATAATTAGAGCATGCAATAATTAACTAATAACTATAGATAGAAATGTAGATTATAGAAATACGCATCCAAGATAGAATGAGGTAAGCTAGATTAGTAGAGAAATTTACCCATTAAGTTAATGATTCAGTTTTAGCTATACATATGGTAGTTTTTACATTTTATAATTTAGATAAGTATTATGAAGAAGAGCTATAGCATATTATTAGAGTACTCTAGAGTTTGAACACAGACAGGTACTTGTTTTATAAGAAGTCCTCCGATTCATTAGTTTAGCAGCAAAAAGTTCATGAGTGGCAAGTCTTTCTTGTATTTAGATATTTCATTTAATTTCACTACAGCAGCAGTTTTTTCATTTATTTCAGGCAGATTTTTATGGTGAATTTATGACAGGCAATGGAAAGTTCAGCATCCGGTGGGCCATAACCCGATGGAGAATAATCTAGGTGCTTTACTTGGTCATACCTTGGCAGGAACAAATTATTTTTATATTTTTGGAGACTCAGTGATCGAGAGCAAAGCTAAAGTTTAAGTGAATGTCTCCAGCAAGTCTAAGATAGCCTCTTTTTTTTATCTTGATCTTTCACATTTTTGTTAAGATATTTTTAGGTTCTACTTAATCTGCCCTGAGGATAATCAATGCATTTAGTTGGTTTTAATTAAAGAAACCTGCCATTCTATTGTTTACATTTACATTTACTAATTAATTTTGGGGAATTTTTCTTTAATTAATCTATTATCTATCACTGACCGATGCTTTTAAATTTCAAAAAACAAAAAGAGAACATAAGATTATTTTAACTTTTAATTAAATATTACATCAGATATTTTTAGAATTATTATTAAACCAAATTTAAACAAAGCAATAAAAACGAACTTTATAATCCAAAATAAATGATTAAAATTATACAAAGTTATATAACTAAAAGAAATCTAAATTATATTATTTTATCCCTATTTATTGCGTTTAATTTGAGATCAAAATGTGTGCGTGTTTAAGCTGAATTCTACACATATTTATACATTTTTAATATTGTTACACACACAATTAAATATCAAAAAGTTTAAATTTGGGTGGGATAGACCGGTCAGTGAGAGACGACAGAAAAAGGTGAAACTTAAGATTCGAATACGAATCTTACTGTTTCAACATGTTCGATCATAGATAAAGACGGACTAAATAAAGAGATTGCCTTGAGATTTACTTAAACTTCTTTGAATTAAAGAGATTGCCTTGAGATTTACTTAAACTTCTTTGAATTAATAATCTCACCCTCTTTATATAAACATGTTAGATCATAGATAAAGACAGACTAAATAAAAAGATTGCCTTGAGATTTACTTAAACTTCTCTGAATTAATAATCTCACCCTCTTTATATAACATGTTAGATCATAGATAAAGATGGACAAAATAAAGAGATTGCCTTGGTATCAGATTGAGATTCTTGATTGATATTGTTTGGTATTATTTAGTAATCATTAAAAATGACTTAACATTCAGACAATCCCCATATTGATAACAACAACATTTCAAATTGTTGTCATAGCAACCCCTTTGTAACAATAAAGATTAATAATTGTCTAGACCTTTATTGTTAAAAGGAGCTTGCCTTGACAACAGTTTGAAATTGTTGATTGTTATTGATATTGGGATTGTCTACATGTTATTGTTAAAAGGTGGTTGCCTTGACAACCATTTATCTAAGTGTTAAATGGTTTTTGATGATTGATGATTACTTACAAACCCATTAAGCCTTGAGCATTATTACACTTATTACACTTATTATTTAATAATAGTGCAATTTGAAGAATAGGTTATATCAATGATTTCAATTTTATATGATCAAGTTGCAATCTTTGGTGTCCATATAAATATATTAGACCATTAATAATGGGAGCATTTCACACTTATTGCTAAAAGATTGCTTTGACAACAGTTTGAAATTGTTGATTGTTATTCATATTGGTATTACCCAAGTATTAAGTGGTTTTTAATGATATATATATAAATAATAAATGTAATAATGCTCAAGAATAAATGGATTTATAAGTAATCATCAAAAATACTAACACTCAGACAATCCCAATATAGATAACAATCAATATTCTCATTGTCAAAAAAAGATTGTTGTGAGAAGTTTGAAGTTTTTGATTGTATCTATATAGGCATTGTCTAAGTGTTGACTGGTTTATAATATATATATATATATATATATATTATAACGGAATAGCCTATTTGATAGCCCTAGTTGAGGAACCAAATATAGATAACAATCAATATTCTCATTGTCAAAAAAAGATTGTTGTGAGAAGTTTGAAATTTTTGATTGTATCTATATAGGCATTGTCTAAGTGTTGACTGGTTTATAATATATATATATATATATATTATAACAGAAATGGCCTATTTGATAGCCCTAGTTGAGGAACCAAATATAACGGAACAACATTTATATTTAATCATCCCAGTTGGATGCGTCAAATATAATATAATCGATTATATTTAATGCTTGAAATCATTAACTTACTGCTTCACAGTTAGGTTCACCATATATAATGGAATGGATTATATTTAAAGTCTAAGTTGGTCTTGTTAAATATAAGGGGATGATTAAATTCCCTAGAAAAGAGGAAATATATTTCCCCACTACATTCAGATTTTGGGTCCTCAGGTAGAATGCCAGGAATGAATCGATGAAATACTAAGTCTGTGATTATATATATCTTTATTATACTAGCTCAATAATCTTTAAATAAGGACTATTTACAATTGTATAACTTATATATTATATGTACTTTTGACAAATAAAATACATTAAACGTTTACAATATTATGTAGTAAATACAATATAATCCTGTTTAAGATATCTGTCAAATAATAACTATTCTTTATATCCCTCATTTAATTTGATGAATTATGTCAAGCTTTCAATTAATTATATTTAATAATAAGTATAATTTTCCTATTAAGATATAATGATGCGATGTCAAATTTGAAATAAAGATAATAATAATAATAATAAACATATTAAAATAATCTAAGCATTATTATAATGTATACATAAATAAATAATAAAGAAAACTTATTTTCCAAAATTGAAAGTAGTTATTGAAGTTTACAGTTCATAAGATCTTTTATGAAGCATATTAATCCATTGCAATAATAATGATAAACATATTAAAATAATATAAACATTATTATAATATATACATAAATATATAATAAAGAAAACTTATTTTCCAGAATTGAAAGTAGTTATTGAAGTTTACAGTTCATAATCCTAATGAAGATCTTTTACGAAGCATATTAATCCATTGGAATAATAATGATTTATTTGTCCTTCATTGAAAAACTTAATAATATTCAATGACTTGATTGATATAATATATAGTAAATATTCTTTGAATAATGATGTTCTTAATCTCCTTTTCTATTATCATTAGACGTTCTATATATCCAATTTTTCAAAATATTTTAAAATAGCACGCAAGGTTAGTTTTGAATCATTTACAATACAAAGCTGTTCTACTCAAAGCACATTGGTTTATCCTATATATATATATATATAATGAACTTAAATTTATATATCTGAAAAATAATGGAAGTGTTAAAACAATGTAGTTTCAAAAAAATTTAAACAGACATTCTTTTTTTTATATTGCCATTCCTTTAAGATTTAATAGAAAATTAAAATAATTTCCTTGCAGACTTTTAATCCATAGATTACCTTAATTTGGAAAAGTTAATATTTAAATTCCACCAAGCCCAAGGCCAATCCCAACAAGGCCAAGCCCAAGCACAAGACCAAGCCCAAGCTCAAGTCGAAGCCCAAGTCCAAGCTCAAGCCCAAGACCCAATCCCAAGCCCCAATCCCAAGCCCCAGCCCAAGCCCAAGCCCCAAGTCAAAGCCCAAGCACAAGCTAAATTCCAGGCCCAAGCTCATTGCCAATGCCCACCATTCCCAAGCCCAAGCTGACAAGCCCAAGCCTGGGGCTTCAGACCAAACCAAAGCCCCAAGCCCCAAGCCCAAACCCCAAGCTTAAGCCCAAGCCCAAACCCCAAGCCCAAGCCCCCATCCCAAAACCCAAGCCCAAGCCCCAAGCCCAAACTCCAAGCCCAAGCCCCAAGCCCAAACCCCATGCCCAAGCCCCAAGCCCAAACCCCGCCTCAAGCCCCAAGCCCAAACCCCAAGCCTAAGCCCCAAGCCCAAACCCCAAGCCCAAGCCCCAAGCCCAAACCCCAAGCCCAAGCCCCAAGCCCAAACCTCCCAAAAGCCCAAGCCCCAAGCCCCAAACCCCCAAACCCAACCCAGCCTAAGCCCAAACTCCAAGCCCAAGCCCCAAGCCCAAACCCCAAGCCCAGCCCCCAAACCCCCAAGCCCAAGCCCCAAGCCCAAACCCAAGCCCAAGCCCCAAGCCCAAACCCCAAGCCCAAGCCCCAAGCCCAAACCCCCAAAAGCCCAAGCCCCAAGCCCAAACCCCCAAAAGCCCAAGCCCCAAGCCCAAACCCCCAAAAGCCCCCAAGCCCAAACCCCCAAAAGCCCAAGCCCCAAGCCCAAACCCCCAAAAGCCCCAAGCCCCAAGCCCAAACCCCCAAAAGCCCAAGCCCCAAGCCCAAACCCCCGAAAGCCCAAGCCCTCCCAAACCCCCAAAGCTTCCAAGCCCTAAGCCTGGGGAATCCCCGCAAAGCCCAAGCCCCAAGCCCCACCCCCAAAAGCCCAAGCCCCAAGCCCAAACCCACAAAAGCCCAAGCCCAAACACCAAGCCCCAGACCCAAGCCCAACCCCCAAGCCCAAGCCCCAAGCCCAAACCCCCAAAAACCCAAGCCCCAAGCCCAGACCCCCAAAAGCCCAAGCCCCAAGCCCAGACCACCAAAAGCCCAAGCCTTCAAGCCCAAACCCCCAAAAGCCCAGAGCCCCAAGCCCAACCCCCCAAAAGCCCCAAAGCCCCAAGCCCAACCCCCAAAAGCCCAAGCCCCAAGCCTGGAACCCCCAAAGCCCAAGCCCCAAGCCCAAACCCCCAAAAGCTCAAGCCCAAACCCCAAGCCCCAGTCCCAAGCCCAAACCCCAAGCCCAGCCTCCAAGCCCAAACCCCAAGCCCCAGCCCCAAGCCCAAACCCCAAGCCCTGGCCCCCAAGCCCAAACCTCAAGCCCCAGCCCTAAGCCTTCCAAGCCTCCCAAACCCCAAGCCCAAACCCCAAGCCCCAGCCCCAAGCCCAAACCTCAAGCCCCCAGCCCCAAGCCCAAACCCCAAGCTCCCAGCTCCCAAGCCCAAACCCCAAGCCCCAGCCCAACTCAAACTCCTAAGTTCTATCCCCCAAGCCCAAACTCCTGCTTCCCAGCTCCCAAGCCCAAAACCCCAAGCCCCAGCCCCAAGCCCAAACCCCAAGCTCCCAGGCTCCCAAGCCCAAACCCCAAGCCCCAGCCCCAAGCCCAAACCCCAAGCCCCAGCCCCAAGCCCAAACCCCCAAGCCCCAGCCCCAAACCCAAGCCCCAAACCCCAAGCCCACAGCTCAACCCCAGCCCAAACCCCATAGCCCCAGCCCCAAGCCCAAACCCCAAGCCCCAGCCCCAAGCCCAAACCCCAAGCCCCAGCCCCAAGCCCAAACCCCAAGCCCCAGCCCCAAGACCCAAACCCCAAGCCCCAGTGCCAAGCCCAAACCCCAAGCCCCCAGCCCCAAGCCCAAACCCCAAGCCCTAGCCCCGGCCCAAACCCCAAGCCCCAGCCCCCAAGCCCCAAACCCCAAGCCCCAGCCACCAAGCCCAAACCCCAAGCCCCAGCCCCAAGCCCAAAACCCCAAGCCCCAGCCCCAAGCCCTGCCCAAGCCCAACCCAAGCCCAAACCCCAAGCCCCAGCTCCAAGCCCCCAAACCACCAAGCCCCAGCCCACCAAAGCCCACACCCCAAGCCCCCAGCCCCAAGCCCAAACCATGGCCAAGCCCCAGACCCCAAGCCCACCAAACCCCAAGCCCCAGCCCCAAGCCCAAACCCTCAAGCCCCAGCCCCAAGCCCAAACCCCGAGCCCCAGCCCCAAGCCCAAACCCCCCCGGCCCCAGCCCCAAGCCCAAAACCCCAAGCCCCAGCCCCAAGCCCAAACCCCAAGTCCAGCCCCAAGCCCAAACCCCAAGCCCAAGCCCCAAGCCCAAACCCCAAGTCCAAGCCCCAAGCCAAACCTCAAGCCCCAGCCCCAAACCCAAACCCCAAGCCTGAGCCCCAAGCCCCAAACTCCAAGCCCAAGCCCCAAGCCCAAACCACAAGCCCGAGCCCCAAGCCCAAACCCCAAGCCTGAGCCCCAAGCGCAAACCCCCAAGCCCAAGCCCCAAGCTTAAACCCCAAGCCCCAGCCCCAAGCCCAAACCCCAAGCCCCAGCCCCAAGCCCAAACCCCAAGCCCAAGCCCCAAGCCCAAACCCCAAGCCCAAGCCCCAAGCCCAAACCCCAAGCCCAAGCCCCAAGCCCAAACCCCAAGTCCAAGCCCCAAGCCCAAACCCCAAGCCCAAGCCCCAAGCCCAAACCCCAAGTCCAAGCCCCAAGCCAAACCTCAAGCCCCAGACCCAAACCCAAACCCCAAGCCTGAGCCCCAAGCCCAAACTCCAAGCCCAAGCCCCAAGCCCAAACCACAAGCCCGAGCCCCAAGCCCAAACCCCAAGCCTGAGCCCCAAGCGCAAACCCCAAGCCCAAGCCCCAAGCTAAACGCCCAAGCCCAAGCCCCAAGCCCAAACCCCAAGCCCAAATGCCAAGCCCAAGCCCTAGTGCCAAGCCCAAACCCAAGCCCCAAGCCCAAACGCCCAGCTCAAACCCCGAGCCCAAATGCCAAACCCAAACCCCGAGCCCAAGCCCCAAACCCAAACCCCAAGCCCAAGCCCCAAACACAAGCCCCCAGCCCAAGCCCCAAGCCCAAACCCGAGCCCAAGCCCCAAGCCCAAACCCCAAGCCCAAGCCCCTAGCCCAAACCCCGAGCCCAAGCCCCAAGCCCAAACCCCGAGCCCAAGCCCCAAGCCCAAACCCGAGCCCAAGCCCCAAGCCCAAACCCCTTGCCCAAGCCCCAATCCCAAACCCCGAGCTTAAGACCCAATCCCAAACTGCAAGCCCCAACACCGAGCCCAAGCCCCGAGCCCAAACCCCATTCCCAAACCCCAAGCCCAAGCCCCAAGCCCAAACCCCATTCCCAAACCCCAAGCCCAAGCCCCAAGCCCAAACCCCAAGTCCAAACCCCAAACCCAATTCCCAAGCCCAAACCCCAAACCCAAACCCCAAGCCCAAACCCCAAGCCCAAGCCCCAAGCCCAAACCCCCAGCCCAAGCCCCAAGCCCAAACCCCAAGCCCAAGCCCCAAGCCCAAACCCCAGCCCAAGCCCCAAGCCCAAACCCCGAGCCCAAGCCCCAAGCCCAAACCCCAAGCCCAAGCCCCAAGCCCAAACCCCAAGCCCAAGCCCCAAGCCCCAAGCCCAAGCCCCAAGCCCCAAACCCCAAGCCCAAGCCCCAAGCCCAAACCCTAAGCCCCAAGCCCCAAGCCCAAACCCCAAGCCCAAGCCCCAAGCCCAAACCCCCAAAAGCCCAAGCCCCAAGCCCAAACCCCCAAAGCCCCAAGCCCAAACCCCCAAAAGCCCCAAGCCCAAACCCCAAAAGCCCAAGCCCCAAGCCCAAACCCCCAAAAGCCCAAGCCCCAAGCCCAAACCCCAAAGCCCAAACCCCAAGCCCAAGCCCCAAGCCCAAACCCCCAAAAGCCCAAGCCCCAAGCCCAAACCCCAAAAGCCCAAGCCCCAAGCCCAAACCCCTAAAGCCCAAGCCCCAAGCCCAAACCCCCAAAGCCCAAGACCCAAGCCCCCCAAAGCCCAAGCCCCAACCATCCAAGCCCTAAACCCCAAGCCCAAACCCCCAAGCCCAAGCCCCAAGCCCAAACCCCCAAACCCCAAGCCCCAAGCCCAAACCCACCAAAAGCCCAAGCCCCAAGCCCAAACCCCCAAAGCCCAAGCCTCAAGCCCAAACCCCCAAAAGCCCAAGCCCCAAGCCCAAACCCCCAAAGCCCAAGCCCCAAGCCCAAACCCCAAAGCCCAAGCCCCAAGCCCAAACCCCCAAAGCCCAAGCCCCAAGCCCAAACCCCAAAAGCCCAAGCCCAAACCCCAAGCCCCAGTCCCAAGCCCAAACCCCAAGCCCCAGCCCCAAGCCCAAACCCCAAGCCCCAAGCCCCAAGCCCAAACCCCAAGCCCCAGCCCCAAGCCCAAACCCCAAGCCCCAGCCCCAAGCCCAAGCCCCAGCCCACAAGCCCAAACCCCAAGCCCCAGCCCCAAGCCCAAACCCCAAGCCCCAGCCCCAAGCCCAAACCCCAAGCCCCAGCCCCAAGCCCAAACCCCAAGCCCCAGCAACCCAAGCCCAAACCCCAAGCCCCAGCCCCCAAGCCCAAACCCCAAGCCCCAGCCCCAAGCCCAAACCCCAAGCCCCAGCCCCCAAGCCCACCCCAACCCCAAGCCCCAGCCCCAAGCCCAAACCCCAAGCCGCCAGCCCCAAGCCCAAACCCCAAGCCCCACCCCAAGCCCAAACCCCAAGCCCAAGCCCCAAGCCCACCAAGCCCCAAACCCCAAGCCCAAACCCCAAGCCCAAACCCCAAGCCCCAGCCCCAAGCCCAAACCCCAAGCCCCAGCCCCAAGCCCAAACCCCAAGCCCCAGCCCCAAGCCCAAACCCCAAGCCCCCAGCCCCAAGCCCAAACCCCAAGCCCCAGCCCCAAGCCCAAACCCCAAGCCCCAGCCCCAAGCCCAAACCCCAAGCCCCAAGCCCCAAGCCCAAACCCCAAGCCCTAGCCCCAAGCCCAAACCCCATCCCCAGCCCCAGCCCCAAGCCCAAACCCTAAGCCCCAGCCCCAAGCCCAAACCTACCAAGCCCCAGCCCCAAGCCCAAACCCCAAGCCCCAGCCCCAAGCCCAAACCCCAAGCCCCAGCCCCAAGCCCAAACCCCAAGCCCAAGCCCCAAGCCCAAACCCCAAGCCCAAGCCCCAAGCCCAAACCCCAAGTCCAAGCCCCAAGCCAAACCTCAAGCCCCCAGCCCCAAACCCAAACCCCAAGCCTGAGCCCCAAGCCCAAACTCCAAGCCCAAGCCCCAAGCCCAAACCACAAGCCTGAGCCCCAAGCCCAAACCCCAAGCCTGAGCCCCAAGCGCAAACCCCAAGCCCAAGCCCTAAGCTTAAACCCCAAGCCCAAGCCCCAAGCCCAAACCCCAAGCCCAAATGCCAAGCCCAAGCCCTAGTGCCAAGCCCAAACCCAAGCCCCAAGCCCAAACGCCCAGCTCAAACCCCGAGCCCCGATGCCAAACCCAAACCCCGAGCCCAAGCCCCAAACCCAAACCCCAAGCCCAAGCCCCAAACACAAGCCCCCAGCCCAAGCCCCAAGCCAAACCCGAGCCCAAGCCCCAAAGCCCAAACCCCAAGCCCAAGCCCCTAGCCCAAACCCCGAGCCCAAGCCCCAAGCCCAAACCCCAAGCCCAAGCCCCAAGCCCAAACCCGAGCCCAAGCCCCAAGCCCAAACCCCTTGCCCAAGCCCCAACCCCAAACCCCAGCGAAGACCCAATCCCAAACTGCAAGCCCCAACACCGAGCCCAAGCCCCGAGCCCAAACCCCATTCCCAAACCCCAAGCCCAAGCCCCAAGCCCAAACCCCATTCCCAAGCCCCAAGCCCAAGCCCCAAGCCCAAACCCCAAGCCCAAACCCCAAGCCCAATCCCCAAG
The DNA here is from genome assembly GCA_028023455.1 of Epiperipatus broadwayi. Lineage (NCBI taxonomy): Eukaryota > Metazoa > Onychophora > Udeonychophora > Euonychophora > Peripatidae > Epiperipatus > Epiperipatus broadwayi. The sequence continues at coordinate 3,973,679 of JAQFVV010000040.1, forward strand.
CCCAAACCCCAAGCCCAAACCCCAAGCCCAAACCCCAAGCCCAAGCCCCAAGCCCAAACCCCAAGCCCAAGCCCCAAGCCCAAACCCCAAGCCCAAGCCCCAAGCCCAAACCCCGAGCCCAAGCCCCAAGCCCAAACCCCGAGCCCAAGCCCCAAGCCCAAACCCCAAGCCCAAGCCCCAAGCCCAAACCCCAAGCCCAAGCCCCAAGCCCAAACCCCAAGCCCAAGCCCCAAGCCCAAACCCCAAGCCCAAGCCCCAAGCCCAAACCCCAAGCCCAAGCCCCAAGCCCAAACCCCAAGCCCAAACCCCAAGCCCAAACCCCAAGCTCCCCAAGCCCAAACCCCAAGCCCAAACCCCAAGCCCAAACCCCAAGCCCAAACCCCAAGCCCCAAGCCCAAGCCCCAAGCCCAAGCCCCAAGCCCCCCCCAAGCCCAAACCCCAAGCCCAAGCCCCAAGCCCAAACCCCAAGCCCAAGCCCCCAAGCCCAAACCCCAAGCCCAAGCCCCAAGCCCAAACCGCCCAAGCCCAAGCCCCAAGCCCAAACCCCTAAGCCCAAGCCCCCAAGCCAACAAGCCCTAAGCCCAAGCCCCAAGCCCAAACCCCAAGCTTCAAGCCCCAAGCCCAAACCCCAAGCCCAAGCCCCAAGCCCAAACCCCAAGCCCAAGCCCCAAGCCCAAACCCCAAGCCCAAGCCCCAAGCCCAAACCCCAAGCCCAAGCCCCCCCCCAAGCCCAAACCCCAAGCCCAAGCCCCAAGCCCAAGCCCCAAGCCCAAACCCCAAGCCCAAGCCCCAAGCCCAAACTCCAAGCCCAAGCCCCAAGCCCAAACCCCATGCCCAAGCCCCAAGCTCCAAACCCCAAGCCCAAGCTCCAAGCCCAAACCCCATGCCCAAGCCCCAAGCCCCCCCCCCCCCAGAACCCCATTTCCAAGCTCCAAGCCCAAACCCCATTCCCAAACCCCAAGCCCAAACCCCATTCCCAATCCCCAAGCCCAAGCCCCATGCCCAAGCCCCAAGCCCAAACCCCAAGCCCAAGCCCCAAGCCTCAAACCCCACAAGCCCCGAAGCCCCAAGCCCAAACCCCAAGCCCCAAGCCCCAAGCCCAAACCCCAAGCCCAAGCCCCAAGCCCAAACCCCCAAGCCCAAGCCCCAAGCCCAAACCCCAAGCCCAAGCCCCAAGCCCAAGCCCCAAGCCCCAAGCCCAAACCCCAAGCCCAAGCCCCAAGCCCAAACCCCAAGCCCAAGCCCCAAGCCCAAACCCCAAGCCCAAGCCCCAAGCCCAAACCCCAAGCCCAAGCCCCAAGCCCAAACCCCAAGCCCAAGCCCCAAGCCCAAACCCCAAGCCCAAGCCCCAAGCCCAAACCCCAAGCCCAAGCCCCAAGCCCAAACCCCAAGCCCAAGCCCCAAGCCCAAACCCCAAGCCCAAGCCCCAAGCCCAAACCCCAAGCCCAAGCCCCAAGCCCAAACCCCAAGCCCAAGCCCCAAGCCCAAACCCCAAGCCCAAGCCCCAAGCCCAAACCCCAAGCCCAAGCCCCAAGCCCAAACCCCAAGCCCTAAGCCCCAAGCCCAAACCCCAAGCCCAAGCCCCAAGCCCAAACCCCAAGCCCAAGCCCCCCCCAAGCCCAAACCCCAAGCCCAAGCCCCAAGCCCAAACCCCAAGCCCAAGCCCCAAGCCCAAACCCCAAGCCCAAGCCCCAAGCCCAAACCCCAAGCCCAAGCCCCAAGCCCAAACCCCAAGCCCAAGCCCCAAGCCCAAACCCCAAGCCCAAGCCCCAAGCCCAAACCCCAAGCCCAAGCCCCAAGCCCAAACCCCAAGCCCAAGCCCCAAGCCCAAACCCCAAGCCCAAGCCCCAAGCCCCAAACCCCAAGCCCAAGCCCCAAGCCCAAACCCCAAGCCCAAGCCCCAAGCCCAAACCCCAAGCCCAAAGCCCCCCAAGCCCAAACCCCAAGCCCAAGCCCCAAGCCCAAACCCCAAGCCCAAGCCCCAAGCCCAAACCCCAAGCCCAAGCCCCAAGCCCAAACCCCAAGCCCAAGCCCCAAGCCCAAACCCCAAGCCCAAGCCCCAAGCCCAAACCCCCCAAGCCCAAGCCCCAAGCCCAAACCCCAAGCCCAAGCCCCAAGCCCAAACCCCCCCCAAGCCCAAGCCCCAAGCCCAAACCCCAAGCCCAAGCCCCAAGCCCAAACCCCAAGCCCAAGCCCCAAGCCCAAGGCCCGAAGCCCAAACCCCAAGCCCAAGCCCCAAGCCCAAACCCCAAGCCCAAGCCCCAAGCCCAAACCCCAAGCCCAAGCCCCAAGCCCAAAGCCCAAGCGGCCAAGCCCCAAGCCCAAACCCCAAGCCCAAGCCCCAAGCCCAAACCCCAAGCCCAAGCCCCAAGCCCAAACCCCAAGCCCAAGCCCCAAGCCCAAACCCCAAGCCCAAGCCCCAAGCCCAAACCCCAAGCCCAAGCCCCAAGCCCAAACCCCAAGCCCAAGCCCCAAGCCCAAGCCCCAAGCCCAAGCCCCAAGCCCAAGCCCCAAGCCCAAACCCCAAGCCCAAGCCCCAAGCCCAAACCCCAAGCCCAAGCCCCAAGCCCAAACCCAAGCCCCAAGCCCAAGCCCCAAGCCCCAAGCCCCCAAACCCCAAGCCCAAGCCCCAAGCCCAAACCCCAAGCCCCAAGCCCCAAGCCCAAACCCCAAGCCCAAGCCCCAAGCCCAAACCCCAAGCCCAAGCCCCAAGCCCAAACCCCAAGCCCAAGCCTCAAGCCCAAACCCCAAGCCCAAGCCCCAAGCCCAAACCCCAAGCCCAAGCCCCAAGCCCAAACCCCAAGCCCAAAGCCCCAAGCCCAAACCCCAAGCCCAAGCCCCAAGCCCAAACCTCCCAAGCCCAAGCCCCCAAAGCCCAAACCCCAAGCCCAAGCCCCAAGCCCAAACCCCAAGCCCAAGCCCCAAGCCCAAACCCCAAGCCCAAGCCCCAAGCCCAAACCCCAAGCCCAAGCCCCAAGCCCAAACCCCAAGCCCAAGCCCCCAAGCCCAAACCCCAAGCCCAAGCCCCAAGCCCAAACCCCAAGCCCAAGCCCCAAGCCCAAACCCTAAGCCCAAGCCCCAAGCCCAAACCCCAAGCCCAAGCCCCAAGCCCAAACCCCAAGCCCAAGCCCCAAGCCCAAACCCCAAGCCCAAGCCCCAAGCCCAAACCCCAAGCCCAAGCCCCCAAGCCCAAACCCCAAGCCCAAGCCCCAAGCCCAAACCCCAAGCCCAAGCCCCAAGCCCAAACCCCAAGCCCAAGCCCCAAGCCCAAACCCCAAGCCCAAGCCCCAAGCCCAAACCCCAAGCCCAAGCCCCAAGCCCAAACCCCAAGCCCAAGCCCCAAGCCCAACCCCAAGCCCAAGCCCCAAGCCCAAACCCCAAGCCCCAAGCCCAAACCCCAAGCCCAAGCCCCAAGCCCAAACCCCAAGCCCAAGCCCCAAGCCCAAACCCCAAGCCCAAGCCCCAAGCCCAAACCCCAAGCCCAAGCCCCAAGCCCAAACCCCAAGCCCAAGCCCCAAGCCCAAACCCCAAGCCCAAGCCCCAAGCCCAAACCCCAAGCCCAAGCCCCAAGCCCAAACCCTTGCCCATACCTTAAGCCCAAGCCCCAAGCCCAAACCCCAAGCCCAAGCCCCAAGCCCAAACCCAAATGCCAAGCCCAAGCCCCAAGCCCGAACCCCAAGCCCAAGCCCCAAAGCCGAACCCCAAGCCCAAGCCCCAAGGCCAAACCCCAAGCCCAAGCCCCAAGCCCAAACCCCTAGCCCAAGCCCCAAGCCCAAACTTTAGCCCAAGCCCCAAGCTCAAACCCCAAGCCCAAACCCCAAGCCCAAACCCCAAGCCCAAGCCCCAATCCCAAACCCCAAGCCCAAACCCCAAGCCCAGGCCCCAAGCCCAAACCCCAAGCCCAAACCCCAAGCCCCAAGTGCAAACCCCAAGCCCAAACTCCAAGCTTAAGTCCCAAGCCCAAACCCCAAGCTTCAGCCCCAAGCCCAAACCCCAAGCCGAAGCCCCAATCCCAAACCCCAAGCCCAAGCCCCAATCCTAAACCCCAAGCCCAAGCCTCAAGCCCAAACCCCAAGCCCAAGCCCCAAGTCCAAACCCCAAGACCAAGCCCCCAAGCCCAAACCCCAAGCCCAAGTCCCAAGCACAAACCCCAAGCCCAAGCCCCAAGCCCAAGCCCCAAGCCTAAACCCCAAGCGCAAGCCCCAAGCCAAACAAACCCCAAGCTTAAGCCCCAAGCCCAAACCCCAAGCTTCAGCCCCAAGCCCAAACCCCAAGCCCAAGCCCCAATCCCAAACCCCAAGCCCAAGCCCCAAGCCCAAACCCCAAGCCCAAGTTCCAAGTCCAAACCCCAAGCCCAAGCCCCCAAGCCCAAACCCCAAGCCCAAGTCCCAAGCCCAAGCCCCAAGCCCAAACCCCAAGCCCAAGCCCCAAGACCAAACTCCAAGCCCAAGCCCCAAGCCCAAACCCCATGCCCAAGCCCCAAGCCGAAACCCCATGCCCAAGCTACAAGCCCAAACCCCATGCCCATGCTCCAAGCCCAAACCCCATTCCCAAGCCCCAAGCCCAAACCCCATTCCCAAACCCCAAGCCCAAACCCCATTCCCATTCCCAAGCCCAAACCCCATTCCCATGCTCCAAGCCCAAACCCCATGCCCAAGCCCCAAGCCCAAACCCCATTCCCAAACCCCAAGCCCAAACCCCATTCCCAAACCCCAAGCCCAAACCCCAACCCCAAGCCCCAAGCCCAAGCCCCAAGCCCAAACCCCAAGCCCCAGGCCCAAGCCCCAAGCCCAAACCCCAAGCCCAAGCCCCAAGCCCAAACCCCAAGCCCCAGGCCCAAGCCCCAAGCCCAAGCCCAAACCCCATGCCCAAGCCCTAAGCCCAAACCCCAAGCCCAAGCCCCATGCCCAAACCCATGCCCCATGCCCAAGCCCCAAGCCCAAACCCCAAGCCCAAGCCCCAAGCCCAAACCCCAAGCCCAAGCCCCAAGCCCAAACCCCAAGCCCAAGCCCCAAGCCCAAACCCCAAGCCCAAGCCCCAAGCCCAAACCCCAAGCCCAAGCCCCAAGCCCAAACTTCATGCCCAAACACCAAGCCCAAGCCCCAAGACCAAAACCTAAGCCCAAGCCCCAAGCCCAAACCCCAAGCCCAAGCCTCAAGCCCAAACACCAAGCCCAAGCCCCAAGCCCAAACCCCAAGCCCAAGCCCGAATCCCAAACAACAAGCCCAAGCCCCAAGCCCAAACCCCAAGCCCAAGCCCCAAGCCCAAATCCCAAGCCCAAGCCCAAATCCCAAGCCCAAGCCCCAAGCCCAAATCCCAAGCCCAAGCCCCAAGCCCAAATCCCAAGCCCAAGCCCCAAGCCCAAATCCCGAGCCCAAGCCCCAAGCCCAAATCCCGAGCCCAAGCCCCAAGCCCAAATCCTGAGCCCAAGCCCCAAGCCCAAATCCCAAGCCCAAGCCCCAAGCCCAAATCCTGAGCCCAAGCCCCAAGCCCAAATCCCAAGCCCAAGCCCCAAGCCCAAATCCCAAGCCCAAGCCCCAAGCCCAAATCCCAAGCCCAAGCCCCAAGCCCAAATCCCAAGCCCAAGCCCCAAGCCCAAATCCCAAGCCTAAGCCCCAAGCCCAAATCCCAAGCCCAAGCCCCAAGCCCAAATCCCAAGCCCAAGCCCCAAGCCCAAACCCCAAGCCCAAGCCCCAAGCCCAAACCTTAAGCCCCAAGCCCAAACCCCAAGCCCAAGCCCCAAGCCCAAACCCCAAGCCCAAGCCCCAAGCCCAAACCCCAAGCCCAAACCCCAAGCCCAAACCCCAAGCCCAAACCCCAAGCCCAAACCCCAAGCCCAAACCCCAAGCCCAAACCCCAAGCCCAAACCCCAAGCCCAAGCCCCAAGCCCAAACCCCAAGCCCAAGCCCCAAGCCCAAACCCCAAGCCCAAGCCCCAAGCCCAATCCCCAAGCCCAAGCCCCAAGCCCAAACCCCAAGCCCAAGCCCCAAGCCCAATCCCCAAGCCCAAGCCCCAAGCCCAAACCCCAAGCCCAAGCCCCAAGCCCAAACCCCAAGCCCAAGCTCCAAGCCCAAACCCCAAGTTCAAGTCCCAAGCCCAAACCCCAAGTTCAAGTCCCAAGCCCAAACCCCAAGCCCAAGCCCCAAGCCCAAACTCCAAGCCCAATCCCAAGCTTAAGCCCCAAGCCCTAGCCCAAGCCCACCAATCCCAAACCCAAGCCCCAAGCCCTAGCCCAAGCCCACCAATCCCAAACCCCCAAGCTTAAGCCCACCAAGCCCAAACCCACCACCAAGCCCATCAAGCCCAAGCCCAAATCCAAGCCCACCAAGGCAAAGCCCAAGCCCAAGATTATGAAAGTGAACGAAAGTGTTTTCAAAAATAATTTTCTATTTATTTATTGTAGATATATTTGATAGTGGCAAATTTAAAAGCGAATATAATAATGAATTAAAAAGAGTTGCTGACGCAAATTTTTTTTTCAGTTTTACATTACAGAAAAAGTAAATATTTTTTTGCTAAAATCTTAAATTTTTTTACTAAAATATTTTTCTAAAATAATTTTGTTTTTTAGCATATTTTATGAAAATGATTTGTAATTTGTCAAAAAATACTTTTATAATGGTCTAAAACATTTATTTATCATTTTCGAATTGAAAATCTTAGCATTTTTCTTTGATGCGGTTTCTTTGTCTTTGCCAGACAATCAGAATGTCTTTGATGGCTGAGAGCCAATCACCGACAAGCTTTCTTCTTTGTAAAGCTTTACCGGCAGTTTTATTGATTTTTTACTTGTAAAATAATTCAAGAAGGGGTTGCATCTTACAGAACTTTCAAAAACTTAGCTAATGAGTCTACAATGTCTATCCTAGCATTAAAAATGATGGAATTTAGAATGACGTCAATCATTCATGAAACCTCTCATAAGAATCAGTCTAAAGTTTAAGTTACTTATTATTGCCTCATATTTTTTTAAAATCAGCACATTTTAATTTTTTTCTTCTTTTTTTTTGCAAAATTGGAAAGTCAGTTATCCGTTCCTTTTGAAATTGTTGTGAAAATAACTTTAATTTTATCATAATTATATAATATTTACATACATATCTTAATTATAAAGTGCTGAAAACTTTGAAATAATTCAAATGCAAGTCAATTTCCGATAATGCACTATTTCTTAAATATTATAAATTTTTACGTATTCGCCTGCCGGTAAGAGTTTAAAAAACTTAAGTGAATCACTTAAGTTTAGAGCTTACATTCTATATACACCAACTCTTACAGGCTATGATTAAATCAGGGCTCAAGCCTATAGTGTCTCGATTATACAAGTTTCAAAGTTTTCAGGACTTTATAATAATATATTTACATTTATAAGTTATATTTGTCTAACTGTAGATGGTTAAAAATGAAACACTGTCTTTCTCCTGTGATGGGTAAATAGATTTGTACAACTGAATATTTCATTATAACATCAGGCACATAAGGGACTGAAGTCCTGATTTAAGCATGGTCTGTAAGAGTTGGAATATATAGAATGTCTGCTCTTAACTTAAGTTATTCACTTAAATTTGTTAAATTCTTACCTATTAGTGAATGAAAATTTTTAATATTTAAGATATAGTGCATTATTAGATATTAACTTCCATTTGAATAATTTCAAAGTTTTTAGTGCTTTATAATAATAGATTTACATTTATATGCCATGTTTGTCTAATCATAGATTGTTAAAATTGAGACAGTGTCGTTCTCCTGTGATGGGTTAAGTAGATTTGTACTATTGAATATTTGCTTATAACATTAGGCACACAATAGTCTCAAGCCCTGATTTAAACATGGTCTGTACAAGTTGGTGTATATAGAATGTATGCTTTAAACTTAAGTGATTCACTTAAGTTTTTTAGACTATTATCGGCGGGTGAGTTTGTGAATATAATATTTAAGAAAAATTATTGGAGATTGACTTCTGTTTGAATAATACATATCATAAATACCTAATCCTTCTTCTTATAATAATAAATTTAATTCAGTTTGATATACTAACACATCAATGGGAAATAAAGTCATTCAACCATTGTTCATCTTTTAATTCACAAAATTCTTTTAAGTTTGTCTTTGATATTTAAGAAGTTAACAATTTTATTCAAGAAGTCATAAAATTGTTCTAAAACCTTTGTAAGGCTAAGCCATCTTATGTTCATATGATATGAAGTATTGATAAAGTTACACTCAATTTCTTTCAAAAATGTAATAAATTGATGGTGATTTAAAGTTTTTCCATGAATAAAATAACTACTTTAGCTACAACCAATATAATATACTTCAGTTTACAGCTCTTTTGCCAAGAATTACTTGATAAATTATACAATGTAAAAAAATTAGTTCTTTTCCTGGAATGCACATTATTTTGTTGCTTATTTTTTTTTAATAATCCAGAGTTTCTTCTGGTAAAACTAGGACACCCACCAGTTCTGATGTTGACAATTTTGTCTCACTTAAATATTATAGTTTTGCAAAGCTTCTGGAAAAGATACAAAAAAAACTGACACCCACTGGTTGTGATGTTGACGATTTTGTCTCAATATTTATGCTTTTGCAAAGCTTCTGGAAAAGATACAAAAAAACTTTTTTATCAATAGTTATGTCTTTCATAAGGTATACAGAAAGTAATTCATCTAAAGCTAGCACATAGTAAGTACAATCTTTCAATTATCAATTTTAATTTTAATTGATCACATAAATTGCTTGAAATATTATCAATGTATCTTTTGAGTGACTATTTGTTTTTCAAACTGTTTTTTTCCCAGGTCATATTAACTCAGGAATATCTATTAAGCATTTATTTATAAATTCTTCATCAGAAAATGATTTGCATCATTTTTTTTTCCTCTGTCAAAGCATCAGCCGAGAAGCGAACCCGTGACAATCGTCTGCAAGCAACTGCTAGCAAGGTACCCTGCAATAATCTCTTGGCTACCGATGCATGACTATGATTTGCATTATTTTGTAACCTTATGTGCAATAATGTAAATAGCACCTGTCAAAGTTCTATCAGTGTTTGACAGATTTTTCAGTGTTTTATTATTTACACAAAACACTTTTTAATTTTTCTGCTTCAACTTTCATTTGTTTCAGCGAAAATAGCTTAAAATTGTCAAAATATTTTGTTAAAAAATGCCTTTTAAAGTATATTCTTTAAAAACAAATAGTTTCTTTACAAACCAAACAAACAGTTTATTGTCTACCTTTGCATTTATGTATTTGAATGTTCAATTACTATTAAAATTCTGCACTCAGCATAAATTTTTCTTTTACTTTAATTGGCTCATTTTACAGGCAATACATATTAAGAATTCTAATAATTAGATTAGGCATAAGCTACTTATAAGAACAATGTATTAATATTATTTTTTAAAATAAAAGTTAATGAAACCCAAAAGGAACTTTGTTCGATTGATGCTAAAATAATACTTAGGAAATAATAATCTTTGATGCATGCACAGAGTTTCCTGGTTAACTGCACACTACATTACTGTACAATAATAATTTGTGACTTATGATTCAGCAAATAAGTAAGCATGTGCATTTTCTACTTGCAGCATGAAACACTGTAGTTGTTTAAAATCAATGTTACTTTATGTCCATCATTCTTATGTCATCTACATATAATCGCATCATTGCAATCCCATTAGAATATTAATTTCACCATCTATGTCATCATAAATTTTTCACACAGACATTGATGAGGTCATTGTAATTTTTTCTATTGCCATTGACTATACAAACTCTACAGTTTCTACTCTCCTAATAATTCATTAGATATGATTTTGACCATTTATGCAGCAGGCCGGATGCAACATCAATGTGGGTTTGTATGCAGCCTGTGAGCTGATGGTTTCTCTTCTATTCTAGATCTTCCTTTAAACAGTTCAAGACCCCTCTTTACAGTTTGAGTGGGTTCAGGTTGGGTATAAGCCAATTAGTTTCAGACTAATTGTCTACTTTTTTCGTCTGGAACATTGTGCAACTTTTGATAGTATCTTATTCTCTGGAGTAATTTTAATCAGAATGTTTTCAATTGATTCTCTTGAAACACTTACCAAAAGGTCACTTTTTAATGCAATTTAAAACTTGTACGAAACTATATTTTATAATGTGCACTTAATACACCGATTTCTCTTAAATAAATACACATACTACAATATAAGACGTGGCAGGAATTTCAGTCTCGTAAAATATATAATAATGTAGTACAAATCAACTTCAGTCAGATAATCCTGGTAACATTAGGGTCTTTCTGATATAAAATAGAACAAAAATAAAATATGATAAAATGTGTAATTAATATAATGTAATTTATTCTGCACATAAATTGTAATAATGTTCACTTATGATTAAGAACATTTATTACTCAGTAAATGGACAAAAAAAAATACTGCATTGAATTTTTATTTAAGAGTAGAAAGATTAACAAAAAATAAATAAATAAATAAAAGAATCGTAAAAATTATAGATTAACAAAAAATAAATAAATAAATAAAAGAATCGTAAAAATTATAAAAGAAAAACAGAAAAGGGAGGATAGCTATATATATATATAAAGAGATAAGTCGTAAACGCCCATGCATATATATATATGAGTTATTCCGAATAGATTAGAATTTCTCATACTTACATTTAATTTTAGAATAAATGACATCGTTTTTAGTTTTTTTTTTGTCACTGGGTGGCGTTTAACATCAAATCACTTCTATTGTAAGGTTTACAAAACGTCACATATTCCAAGAAATCTGTTCATTTTGATGGTTAAGATTAATTCACTGCACACATTTGATTTATTGCGTATTTATATAATTCCAACCACAAAATAAATCAAAATTAATTAACTTAAAGTCCCTGCACTAAAGTTCATTAATTAAACTATGTTCTTATGACAGTTGACCTACAATTTAAAAAAAATAATTGTGAAAAAAATAAAAAAATATATTTTTGAAGAGAAGCTTGGACTGGTCAATCTTAACAAATATATATATCAAACAAAAATAACGTTATTGCACACAAATAACATTGCTAATTTTATGAAGTATTAAGAATAGGAATGAATGAAAAGAATTGACAAATATTATGATTACTTTTTTTTTTTTAGATGAAACCTTATTGAAATTATAGAAAAAATGTATGTTTTCATATTATTTCGTGCTTTCGAGAATAAAAGAATAGATCCTAAATAATTAAACGCGTCAGTATATTTTTAATGAAAATTTGATTACGAAGATGTATACAGTGAGGAGAATTATATATAGTAAATATTTAAACAATATATATGTATATCGTAATAAGGTATAAAAATGATAAACCTTTCACATGACTGTGTTATCACAACTATGAAATATTTATCCATGTTACAACAATCTTTATAATACCCGAAATACAGGCTTATTATATACCTGTATTTAAATATGTAATATATAGTGTATATAAACGGACTTTCACACGACCCACCACCCACCACTCCATCTCATATCATTGATACATTTGAACACATATATGTTCAAAAGATAAATAATCACAAATATACATATTTCATGCTAAAGCAGTAATCATCAGTTGGTCCAGATTATCATCTCTACACATATATGCTGTAAGTGCTCAGATATATATTAAGATAGCCAATCTTCATGCTTTAATGGACAGGCTTCAATCTATTCCACACTCCAACTCTTCAACTATCCATACAATTGAAAATCTGATAATGGAATGCTCAAAGGCCACCCTGAGGTCAAGATTTTTGTCAAACCCATGTTGACCTAAGGTCAATCTAACCCCTCATGTACAGGACATAATCCACTTAATACATATACAAGGGATGGGCAGACATCTCTACTTTGTAATAACTGAAACATAGACTTATTATATCATTATCGTCATCAACCATTATCAATCCACTGCAGGATGAAGGTCTCTCCAAGTTTAATCCATCTTCTCCGATCTTTAACTTCTCTGCTCCACAACACCCCTGCACATTTTCTTATTTCATCCATCCATCTCACATGTGGTCTCTTTCTGGGTCTTTTACAATCTCTTGGAATCCAGTTCAAAATTTCAATTGTACATCTATTATCATCTCTTTTAGCAATATGTCCAGCCCAACTCCATTTCAATCTTTTAATTTTTTCAATAAGGTCAGTAACACCTGTTTGTTGTCTTACCCATACATTGCATTTTCGATCTCTTCTTGTTACTCCCAACATACATCTCTCCATACTCCTTTGAGTGGTCTGAAGTCTCTGTATTGCTCTTCTATTAAGTGTCCAAGGCATATTTCCTTTTAGTATCAAGTTATTTCTACCAAAAGCACTCCAACCAAGTTTAATTCTATAATTAATTTCCTCCATTATGTTTCCATCTGTATTAATAATCTGACCATGGTATTTGTAACTGTTATCTTCTTCTAATCATGGTTATTCCAAATTTCTAGCATTAAAGTAACGAAAACATATCAATCTATTTCAGAACAACTTAAAAAATACATAACAACAAAAGAAAGGTATTCTTAAATAAGCCTCACATCAGATCATTTCTCACAAGTTCAAGCATCATTTTCCATTAAAATACTATCAGATACTATTTGTGGAGACTTCATGCTGCAGCAAATATTCACTTTTTTTAAAGACAGGCTACAAAAAGTGGGAGGAGAGAGAACTATTTGCAAATATCTTTCGCCAATAATCATTAAGCTTGCTAAAAGAAGTATATTTAGTTTTATTTGTTTCTATATTATTTGCAATTGAGTTAATGTCTATAAATTTCGTTGGATAACTGGAAATTGATGTAGAATCGTTTTTAATTTTTGTTATAGCTTTTTGATTCTTTTGTTCTGATGATGCAATTTCCGCTGTGTTAATAGCAGTGATTTAAATTTGCGCATTTTGCTGGGAGGACTAATATTTATATTATTACTATTATTATTATTTTCATTTAGTTCCATTTGTTGACCCCATGTATGAACGTTATTTGAGGATTGAAAACTATCAGTGTTTTCCGGGGTTCTTTTTTTCTTATTAGAAGCTTTTATATTATTAGAAGCTTTCATATTATTTTTTTGCATTTTTTTTGCTTGGTTATTTGCATGATTATTTGTTTGGCTATTTGTTTTTTTGCATTTTTTTTGCTTGGTTATTTGCATGATTATTTGTTTGGCTATTTGTTTTAAATTCATTAAGAACAACAGAATTATTAGCTGTTTTACTGATATACGCATTAGATTTTACATTTTTTGATATTTCAGTTTTAACTGTTTTACTTTGGGATGTTGCTAAGCAAGAATTCGTGTTAAACTTGTCAATATCTGGTAGACTGTTATACTTCTTTTTCCTTAACATTTTAGACGTAGAAGTCATTAAAGGCAAATTATAATGAGATTTGCTTTTATAAAAATTATTTTTTATCTAAACTTACCTGAAAGTTAAGACAGCTACGAGTTCAAACTTTTAAACAAGCAGCCATTTTAGCCGAGATTCTTAAGCCTGTGTGTTTCAGTTGTCACAATAAGTAAAGAAAAGTGAAGAATAGACCATTTAGAACACTTTTAGAAAATCCTTTGGGTATTCATTTTACATGCCCAGTTTCACAAATTTCTGCCTTTATAGTAGTAACTTCATTAACATTAACCCACAAACATGAAGAATATATTTTCTGATCTTTTAATCTTTCTTTATATTTCCAGAATATTATTAGAATTTTTATTTTTTTAAACATTTTATATGAGCCTATATTTCAATTTTTAATGAATAAAAATTGTATAAAACTAATTTAATTAAAGTAGCTATATCGTTAAAATAAAATGTGTTATTTTTTAAACTGTTAAATACAGCAATAGTTGGTAGACGAGAGGTCAGTGCCGCTGCCTTGCAAGGAAGCAGTTGCTTGCAGCGTGGGTTTGCCTCTCGGCTGCTGCTTTGGCATATGGGAAAAAATTACTTATTAATATCTAAATACAATTTTCTACCTTAAAAGCTACGAAATTATTTAAATTGACTTTAATTCTCAAGATGACATCTGTTTAGTCTAACTGGGCCTAAATATTTTTCTTTGATTATTATTTAATTAAGCATCTAAGTTTATTAAACATTCATTATCAAATTAAGACTATAGATATATATTTTTAAAAAATTGTTTATGAATTGCAAGAATAGTGGCATTAACTTACTACAAGTCTGGAAAAATAAAAATATGACGTTCTTTTTTTCCCGTTTATGTTACTTCAAAATAAAACTCTATCATCAAAATTATTATGTAAATTGATAATTGATTCATGTACCCATTTAAAAACTTTTCTAGAGTAACTGATTACACCTAAAAAACAAAGTTTGAGTTGGTATTCTCTCATATTTAATGCATGTGCTTGTTTTTAAGGTCTCAAATTTTCATCATCAACAATAATATTTTTTGAGACTGTATCTAAGCTATATAATATGAATAAACTGCAGAAAAGTTCTTCATAAAATAGTGACATCTAATCCAAACCATAACAATCAATGGTTGTTAGAAAGTGCATGCATCATAAATCCTTATCTAGTGCCTACTCATCCAATATCACCAGACGACTCTCTAGCATATGGCTTTCAATAAAGAGAAGCCTTGGATCTGAAAGCAGTGCATTTAGATCTTTTTATGCAAGGCATTCCTACAGCAGCCAAACTTTTACCTTATTAATTGACTATAAAACTACAAGATCAAACTGAAAACAGTAATGTTTTCAATCCAAACTAATTTGCTTCTAGATCTGATCCCACTGCAGAATCAATATATTTTGGCATCTTAAGGTTTTTATTAACCACAGTCATCCTATATCCTTTGGCTAGAATAGGTATTAAACCAAGTGAATTTTTAAACCATAGTTTAATACCAATCCTAGTCAAAGGATAAAGATGACCATATTTATTAAAACACCAAAACTGCTAGAATATATAGATAGTGAACTGTGTTTTGGTGTGTCTATGCAAGTAAATTAGCTTGGATTAAAAACTTGATATTAAGTTTTTGCTTATAACTTTGTAGTTAACTTAAAAAATAAAAGGTGGCTACCAGAAGGATGTGGTAGATCCAAAAATCCAGATACAGTACTCTCAGTTCCTCATTGATAAAAGACACAAGCAAGAAACTACTCTGGGGATACAGAACAAAATTGCTATAGCTTGTACTATTTTACAGAGAATTTGGTACTGTCTTAGTAGATGGAATAAGAAATGATGACCATGTGATAATAATAAATTTCAACAGATAAATTTAAAAATTCCAAAATTGTACTTAGCCCAGTCTTTTTTAGCATGCAGATCTTATAAATTCCTGAAAAATTATGTCATTTCATTATTATTACTTTATTATACTGTATAAATGTAAACTGTTCAGGAAGATGCATATATAATTAGAAGCAGCAAATTAATATCATTGATTATGATGATCAATTTATTATCCTCTCCCCAACCAATGTCCTTATTCAAAACAGCACTGTCATCATTTAAGTAAGTTTATTCATGGGTTTTAGGTGTTTATGATATTTTTCACACTCATGTATTGTAGTTGATGCATACAATTAGTCTGAAATGAACGTAACGTGAGGATCATATACTCTTTACAGTATTAATGTATTAATTATTCTTAACTTTTATTTTCATTCATTGCCTTTAAATATCTTCATTATATTAATCAACTCCAAAATAATTTCACATTTCTTTCTAATCAAATCACTAATACAATCACTGCCTAACAAATACTCAGAATTTTTCATCTTTGTGGTGCCATGAACTGATTATCTCATTTATAAAATATACTCCTATAAAATTCCCAAGCCTTAGAATGCAAATGAGTGAAATTTAACATTAAAATTCATTACTTTAGAGAAATGATTATTAATTTTTTCATCAAATGTAATATGGGATCGATTTTAATGTAACTATTCATTTATTCCTAAAGCATACTTATCTCCAATCACTCCAACAACCACTCCAATAAGTGATTAAATAAAGACTTGCATATCTTACTCCGAACTGTGATGTAATCCATAAGATGCCATTAATTTTTTTACTGTAATTATTTTAATCTAAGTTAAAAAAATGTCCATTGTAGTCAATGCATGAGGTGAGCAGAAATTCTATATCGACATATCATTAGTATTACTATTAATAACTTGGATCATACTTAATATTTTATGCTAAAGACTTCAAAATAATTTATATTATTGTGATATATGATAATCAATTTCCACCAATTATCATTAAATGTTGAATATCTAGGAAATTTTAAACTTTATTTGAACTTTTCAAATACAAACAAATCTTGGTAACGATACACAAATAAACAATACAGGTTAGAGGCTTAAATACCCTTTTGAGTGGTATTATTCTCTGCTCTTCTTCAGGGTATTACTGACCTGACCAATGGCAATATTATCATACAAGACAAACTTACATCTATAGATTCTTGACTATTGAATTTTAAGGTAACTCTCTGACCGTCTAAGCTATTTTGTCAAAGAGTCAATTGGTTAGAGCATTGCCTTAAAATTCAGTGTTTAGGAATCTAAAGGTGCAATGTTGATTCCCATGCTAATATTGTCACAGGTCAGGGCACCAACATCTGAAGAAGAGTCGAGAATGGTACCCCTCAAAATGTTGTATTATCTATTAAACATGTGTTGTCTAGTTTATCTATTTGTGAGACATTACTAACAGTTGTTTATATTTGAAAAGTTTACATAGTGTTTAAAATTTTGTAGACATTCAACATTTAAAGATAATTCAACATATTACCACATTTAATATATCACAAATCTTCAGACAAACATAATAAATGTATTTTAATTGTGTTGAAGCATGAATAATAATAAATGATAAATAGATATTTAGTTTTCTTAATGTTTTATATAATATTGATAATTATGCGCTTATAACACTCTTAAAGAAGTTATATATATATTACTAAATTTATTTAATTTAAGACTTAGCACTTTCAAAGCTCTATGACTTCACAATCATAGCTGTGTGTGGTTGATAGTGATGAGGAGGTGTATTCAAATTTATGTTAATTAGAAACCCCCCTCATCACTATCAACCGCACACAGCTATGATTATGAAGCCATAGAGCTTTGAAAGTGCTAAGCCTTAAATTAAATAAATTTAGTAATATATATAACTTCTTTAAGAGTGTTATAAGCGCATAATTATCAATATTATATAATGTTTTATATGTAATACTGCTTTGTAAGCATAAATACACAAAACATTTAATATATTTATTCTGTTCTGATACAGATAGAAATTCCATGAATAAAAGTTCTCAAGTTGAAGATGTCATACAGTTTATAATGCTATAAAAACTTTTTTTTGCAATAATTTCCCCTTCAAAAATATTGTAACCATTTACGTGATGGTGAAAGAGAATGTAACACTATTACTGGTTAGAGTAGATTTCAATAGCTGTGCTTTCTTCATTATTAACACCTTCACATTATATGCTATCTTTGTATTAAGTACGTGCATGGACACCACTAAGTGAATATCAATATTCTTGGTTCTTGCTGTTAGCCAACATCATATGCTAAATGTGCTTACATAGCTGGCAATCGGGCATCCAATATTCTTGGTGGTCTCTGTTAGCAGACGATGTAAGCTAAATTTGCTTAAGTCTGGCAATCAGCACCACCTAATTTATTGTTTGTTTCTGGTAGCAGACGACATAAGGTAAATGTATTTACACATCGCGATCAGCGCCATCTAGCGGCTGGAATGAAAAACGCTGCTTTTGGCCCTGTAACCTGAATGCTTCTGTGTGTTGACACAGAAACAGCACCTCTTGCAGCTGCATTACAGGGTCAAAACAAGAACCTATATATATATATATATGTATATATATATATAGTAGAATTTGTATATAAGACCTTATGTTATTTTTAAAAAAATATTTTTAATGTGTCTGTTTTAATTCCCATGCAAGTTCTTTTTGTTTTATAAATTTTATATTTATTAAAAATAAAATAATTTTAGATTGTTCAAGTTTAAATGCAGATGAATGAATCAAATAAGTAATAAAATATGAAGAAAATCACAAACATAAATTAAAATGTTAATAATGTTTGTTTTAATTTATATTTATGTATTTATGTTATTAATTAGGAGTTACTTTTACTATAAAAATATTTTGTAAAGTATTAAAGATTTTAAGACTTCTCATTCGATAATTAATATACAAAATTAACAAAGCGCTTAGCGTATAATAATTTTTGTATTTTTATAGCTTCTCATTCAAGCGTGGTATACGCTTTGTTAATTTTGTATATAAAAATATTTTGGAAATTTTAAAGTATATCAAAATTAAATATTTATTTAATACCTGGTAATTCTAAATTGTTGTTAACCAGTGTGTGTGTGTGCTTCTCTCATTCTTTCTGTATAAAGATAATAAAATACCATATCACATGCAAATTATTCTAAAAAAGTCATAACCGTACTGGTATAAGTGAAGGTATTCTAGAAAGATTTCAGTATAAAAATAAAATATTACTTCTAAAATAATTTTTGAAAGATTCAGACATCTTATTTGCATGTAAGGTCAAACTTATTAAATGACTGAATTTTAAAAATGTCTGATTAGAAACCAATATATGTAAATAATATTTATTTTACAAAGTGCAGACAGTATTGAAATTAAACTGAGAGAGTGCAAACTACTCAAGTGCTTAGCCAATCAGATCACAAATACTGAGACAGAGAATTCAACAAGAAAAGAGTGGTTCCACTCTCTTCTTTATTTGTCTTTCTATATATCCAAGCCAGTCCAAAGTCCTTTGATCTGAAAGTGTGAATCTTAAATATCTTCACACTCAACTCACTGAGTTCTAATTATAAACATACAGTGTAAAATCTTTGGATTCACACTTTCAGATCTAAGTATTTTGGATATATAGAAAGATAAGTAAAGAAGAGAGTGGAACCACTCTTTTCTTGTTAAATTCTCTGTCTCAGTATTTGTGATCTGATTGGCTAAGCACTTGAGAGGTTTGCACTCTCTCAGTTTAATTTCAAAACCAATATAGCAGGAGGTTATATTGCTTGACCCTTTCCCAAAATACTGTCAATATATTTGTGAAGACTCTATTTATATCTGGTGAAAATAGCAGTTGCCTTAACAATGATTACTCCATTAAAAACATTAAGAAAATAAAATCACCTTATCTATGAAAATAATAAAATTTACCACTGCCAAGAGTAATCTTCAAAGAATAGCTTTTGATATCTATGAAGATTAATGAAGCATGAACATTGCAAAACTGTTCAATTTTCATTCAGCTGAAACAACAACAATAGACTGTTTCTGTAAGATTAAAAAAATAATCTTAATGAAATTTATCTGCATTTAAAATAATTTTCTGAATTTCTCATCAGCTTCAAAAGGATCAAAACAAAAGAGTCACTTGCAACAACTTTAAATACTGGACTTTTAATTGAATTTTTTAAATAAAAAGTTAAGTAATATTTTTTTATTCACTATTACCATGCTATTTTTTTAATTTATTTTAGAACCCCTAAAAAATTTGAACATATTAGGTAAACTAAATTAGATTTTTTAAACTTAAAATATATGCACACATACACAACAAGGTAGTGTGTGTGTGTTTGAATGAATTATATAGATATTTGTATATTTTATGTATCTTAAATATAAACAAGGCAAAACTCACCATACAGTAGTTCCACCCTGTGCTAACCAGAGTAATCAATGGATGCTAGAAGGCTTGTGCATAAAATCCCTATCTAGTGCCTACTCATCCAATATCTCCAGACTAGTTTCTGGCTTGTGGTCTTGATCTGGAGATATTGGATGAGTAGGCACTAGATAGGGATGTTATGCACAAGCCTTCTGGCATCCATTGATTACTCGGTTGACACATGGTAGCATTACTGTATGGAGAGTTTTGCCTTGTTGAATAACAGTTATGTGCTAGTATATAAGATGGTGATCATGTGATATCTTAAATATAATTAGATCAAAGAGTTATCTAAATATTTGAGATAACATTTTAATACTTTTAGATATTTAAATAGTGTGTTTCTGGGATAACTTGACTTTGGTTTGATGTTGTTGCATCAGTGGAGTTCATATCTATATCATTCTTAAAGATAATATTTTATTTTAGAACTGGTTGACATATATTTATTTAAGGATAGATTCACTTTTATTTTCTATGTAGATATATATGATAGTTTAGAATGAATAGATGGTGACTTCATCTTTATCTAGTTTAAATTTACATATATTTTGAGATATTTACCCTGAGTCATGGTTTATAAAGAAATGGCAATAGATTAGTTTAGTTCATTTTTTGATAGGAGAATTTAAGTGTAATGTTATATAAATAATTAGTTATGGTTGACATAGACATTAGTATTTAATCAAATATCCATTAGTATTTAATCAAATATCCAAGAAACACATATGTAATGGTAATTTCCTTAATATAATATGCAATATATTTATAGAATTAATATACCCCTTATTTAGTTTTCTTTTTTCAGATATATAGCAGGAATTTATGCAAATGATTCATCTTGGTATTTCTTATCTTTTATGAGAAGTATAATAACAAAATGCAAATAACAAATTACCTAATAATAAAGTTATCATTTGTTAACTTGGATTTTGATTTTAACGTAAATAAAGATATAAATGATTTTATTAATTTAGTTTTGTATTTTGATTTATTATTTATTCACTTGTCACAATAATTAATTTTAGTCACATATCCTACTTGTAAAATCAATACACTATATACCCCTGTAATAAAAAATCATATAATTATTTTAAATACATTTTGAAAAGTAATAAAATGTTTCTTTAATTCTAAAATATGTTCTTTAAACCTCTTTGCAAACACACACACACACACATATATATATATATATATATATATGTAGATAATCCTTAGTAATATAAAGTCACATTAGTTTAGCTTTTCTCATGTTCCCCATTATATAGTTTACCATCGAATGTAGAAGGCACATTTAATAGCTATCATGACATAATTTGAAGAGTCAGCTTCCCTGTATATATAGTTATAGTAATTGATATCTCAATTCATGGGTATGTTGAATAAGAGGAACCTTTCTCACATATACAATGGTAATCCAGTATTTACCTTGCTATGATGTAATTAGCCTGAAGGCACACAACTGTAATTATCCGATATTTGCGTCATCGGAAGAACACATGAACGTTGTCATGGCAACAAAGAGACTGACATGACTAATTCTAGAGATTTGATTTTTTGTTACCTTGCTATGACATCATAAGCCTGAAGGCATACAGCTGTAATTATCCAATCTTTACGTCGCCGGAAGAACACATGAAACGTTGTCATGGGAATGAAGATGCTGATATGACTAATTCGAGAGATTTGATTTTTTCATCCACGAGAATTTTTTCAACCCGTGAGATTTAAAAGTGGATTTCTTCCTATTTGTTGCATCATTTTTTTCAGTGCAGCAGCGGTTTTTTTCAGTGATTTTATTTTCAGTGTTTTAATAGTTCAGCAATTTTTTTACCATTTTTTAAAAAGAAATCATTACTTTCTCAACAATTGTAAGTAATTTACATGTTATTTCTTCTATGATATTAAGTGGATGTATTTTATATTTTATTAATTTTCCGGATTTTCTGAAAAAAACTCCCATAAGAAAAGGCACGTTGGTTTGAAGGCTCCAGAATATCCTTTGTTTATTTTCAGTGTTTTAATAGTTCAGCAATTTTTCTACCATTTTTTAAAAAAAAATCATTACTTTCTCAACAATTGTAAGTAATTTACATGTTATTTCTTCTATGATATTAAGTGGATGTATTTTATATTTTATTAATTTTCCGGATTTTCTGAAAAAAACTCCCATAAGAAAAGGCACGTGGTTTGAAGGCTCCAGAATATCCTTCATAACGGCTCTCCGTTTTATATATTGTTGGTCCAGAGAATTAACGTCTATCCTATTTTGTGCTGACCAGTTAGAAATGGCGGACAAGACTGTGATTGACTGGAACAACTATCTCTGTGAAGTATGTGCATGGAAGCTGTTACATAATGAAAGGCGGAAAATCGGAGGCCCTAACACAATTGTGGAAATAGACAAAACTCTATGTGGAGGCGTACCTACAAAGATGGTCATTTTGGTGCAATTCTACAACATATAAGCCAGTTCAGTCCACCGCACTAATCGTTATTTGGGTAAGTACGCATTTTGTTGTGATATTCATCTTTTATTTTCCTTATAAATTACAGTAGTTTTTATTCGTAGTTATTTCTACTAAAAAAAAATTCATACATTTATATAGTACTTTTAAGATGACTGAATTATGATTAATTATGATTTGTAGACTCACAGTTTATTTATCTTACATTTTGCTATTTTCTATTTTGCGTTTTTTAAAAAAAGAGAAAATTAATATTTGTAGACTCGCAGTTTTCACTTTATGATAGGTTTTTTTAAGATGACAAAATTATTATTTGAATACTTGCAGAATTATTACTTCTGGACTCGCACTTTATATGTTTTTTAAAAAAGACAAAATTAATATTTGAAGACTCGCAGTTTTCACTTTATGATAGGTTTTTTTAAGATGACAAAATTATTATTTGAATACTTGCAGAATTATTACTTCTGGACTTGCACTTTATACGTTTTTTAAAAAAGACAAAATTAATATTTGTAGACTCGCAGTTTTCACTTTATGATAGGTTTTTTTAAGATGACAAAATTATTATTTGAATACTTGCAGAATTATTACTTCAGGACTCGCACTTTATGATACGTTTTTTAAAAAAGAAAATTTAATATTTGTAGACTCGCAGTTATTTGTAGATTCGCAGTTTTCACTTTATGATAAGTTTTTTAAAATTTATATAGTACTTTTAAGATGACTTATTAATTTTGTAGTGATATTTATCTTACATTTTCCTATTTTGCGTCCAATTTTAGTTAATTATTCATGATGCTTATATTACTTTTAACTTTTTCTTTTTTGCTGCATATCACTCTATTTTGTGTCCTATTTATTAATATTTTTTTTCAGGATTTGTGGACTCGCAGTTTTTACTTATTAATTTTGTAGTGATATTTATCTTACATTTTCATATTTTGTGTCCAATTTTAGTTAATTATTCATGATGTACATATTATTTTTAATCTTTTTTTGCCGCATATAACTCTATTTTGTGTCCTATTTATTAATTTTACCTTTTTTTTTTCAGGATGGACGCTGCCGATGTTATTCTGTACCACGTGCCTTTTTCTCCATTTTGACCTCATGACCCTGTACCACGTGCCTTTCCCCTGCTCTTCGTTTCTATGATGACATTACCCTGATGGCATCCTATTCTAATCTAGCGATCTTTGACGTAATGTCACCATGTGATATGCTGAAAAATTTTAGCGATTACATTTGTCGCAAATCACTAGGTGACGTTATCTTAAAAATCGGGTGGTTAGAGTAGTATGACTTCAGGCTAATGACATATACAATATATATATATATATTGTGATGATCGCACATACTGCGGTCACACATATAAATATTAAACATTCAAAGAATATTAAATATTATGTTTGGAAGAAAAAAAAAGCGAGCTTGGAAAAATTTACGGAACAAAGAAATGTTTCAACTAATTAAAAAAAGAGAGGGAATTAGAATCAAAAGATTCTTATCTTTTACCCTCCAAAGTTTGGGTTTTGGTGAAATTAAAATATAAAATTAGAGATATTGGAAATGTATGTTAAAAAATAAAGCGATAAAGAAATATAAATAAAATGCAAGTTAAAATCCGATTTTGAAAGAAAGTAAAGTTTAAAAAAAAAAAAAACCTTAAATAGCGCACAAAACAGAGAAAGTTAGACATGATCAAAAGATAAGGATCTGGGTTTTAAAGTACACATTTGACAATAAACAAAATGCATGTATGGAGTGTATTTGAAGCAGGATATAGACAGAAATAATAAATGCATGTCCAAATTAAAAAAAAAAAAAAAAGAAAAACATGTATTAAAATCTGTTTAATTAAAATCAAGAATATTGAAATAAATAAAGATACATAGTGCTATGAGAGTGGGTGAAACCAATTTACATATGGCCGAAGGCATAGTAAGAAAGAAGGTGTGGATAAAAGTGAAACAAAGGATCGGAAGGACAAAGGCTGGTGGAATTTTTTAATTAAAAAAAAGTTTTCAGGAGAGATTAGAGCTAGAGACTTGTGTTGAGAGAGTGGTAAAACACAGCTCCGATAATCAACCGATATAGTTAACAAATATGACTTTTAACATTGGTGCCTCATCTAGAATGGCTGGCTAAGGTCATCATGATCGCTGGTCGATCCGGACTGACTGTACTAATGGTTCTTGTCAAGATGTAATAACCGCCATCGTAGCGGCTGCCGGTGGATTCATTTAGTTGCCTTGTCCTCGATGCCTTGTCCTTGATGCCTCGTCCTTGATGTCTTAACACTGAGAAGCTATACACAACCAAATCGGACTTACAAGCGACTGTCCCTCCTAGAGAAGTGGAGAAATCCACGTGGCGGTCGGCAGGACATCGAATAAATTCAGAGACTAAAATCTAGGTAAAGATACATACTATTTTTTATATATTTCAATGTGCACATCGTTGACTTAGACAATGGCCACATGCGTTTTTGTGAATGATAAAGACATTCTTGAATTTTTTTTTGATAAATACCCAGAATGACGATTTATAAATGTACCATCATTTATAAGAGTTTCTTTTATGTTTTCTTTTTCTTGTAGCACTATAGATCATAATCTGTTTTATTTAATGTTAATGTGTTTTATAGATCTTTTTATGATTGATTTATTCTATTAAATATATTTTTTCTATTTAAATCTGTCTTGCAAGTCTATTTCCGTATTTCTCTCTGCTTGCGGTAACGGAAAGTGGACGGTTTTGAATTATAGAATTCCCCATTATGTACACATAAAAGGGAAGTTTAGCCTTTCGATCGTCGGGTGACCGTTACAATATATTGATATGAAGATTTTCATGGGTTGCATATATAAAAGACATATTTTGCGGGTTCATCCTGAGTTAAAAATTTAAATATTTATATTCTTCCTATTTGAAAATATTTTTTTTTAAAAATACATTCTTAATTTAAAATTTTTGCTATTGGTGGACTTGAACGTTTTTTTTTTTCATATTAGTGAGTAGCGCCTCTACAACCCTTTTTCTACCTTTTATCACCCAGTAGATAACTTGTGTGATCAAGTCAAAACGTCCGTATATAAATATTTAAATTTTTAACGATGAACCCACAAAATAAGTCTTTTATATATATGTAATAAGTTAAATATATTATAAATTTTATAAAACAAATATGTATATGTTAACTATATAATATTTTTTAAAATAATAATCATTCTTAATTCTTAGTATATCAACTTCATCCAATAGTTGTAAAATTAACACTTCCAGAAAGCTGAAAAACCTGGAGAATGTATTTATAATCTTGGCATGTTCTTTCAAATTATCATAAAGTCTTTTTAAATTAACTATTAATTCTCTTTTTATTAAATCAATGAAATCCATACATTACTTCCATTCAATAAATGATCAAACTACATTTAGTATTTTAAAAGTTCACAAATTAAAAAAAAAAAAAAATCTTTCAAATGCTAGCAACATAGCTAACTTTAAAAATTTTATATAGTAAATATATATAACATTAATGTAAATATTTCAAACATTTACGCAGAAAAGGTGCTATAAGTTAAAATTATTTATTATCTGTTTAGAATGCTTTTGGCAACATATTACATAGCATTCATAGTTCTGTTTGAATCAATAATGTAAATACATTGCTTCCTGATTGTTGTGATGAGCTTAAAGTAGCAGTTTTAATTAATGGGAAATCTCCGTTATCATGAGTTATTATATTTTATCTTTCATCTTTTTTATGCATTGATAAAATGATAAATAATTAAATAAACACACCTATCTTTTATCTCATCCATAATGCTTATTTAATTCATACTTAATAAATCTGACAGTTTTGACTGGCTAATCAAAACTATTAAATATATCAAGTATAAATAAAATAAGAATTATGAAAGTGATGAATAAAAGGTGTATTTATTTAATTATTTAATGTGCATTATCAATATCATTTGATGTTAATTGGCATTAGTCTCATTATTCAGTCATTGAAAGATTTACTGAAGAGTTAAAATCTTGATTAAAAAAAAGATGATGAAGGGAATCATTTTTTGTATTGTTCTACCACCTATTGTTCAAATAATAATTTTGTTTTAATCATTAGTTGTAAATAAATATAATTATAATATAAAATGCAGGATCAAATGTAAGAATATGTTAAGCAATAATAATTTATCACCAGCTTAACTTGTCACATATATTGTATTCAGCAATGGATATTTATTATTTAATATATGGATTTCTTTAGACAGCTTAATTTTTAACAAGACTTCCATATGTTATTGTAGTCATGAATTTTATAGCTATTAAATACATGATTCACAGTTTCTATATATTAACATTTACATATATCAATGGCTAAGAGGTAAACAACAGATAAGCACAATGATTATGGATTATCCTGAATCTGTTGATGGTTCTGCAGTTGCAACTTTGAAGATCAAGTGACATTAGTTTTATTATTGGATCTAGATTATATATATATATATATATTGAAACAGTATTGGTCTAGATTATATATATATATATATATTGAAACAGTAAGGTCTGCTTTGCAGATCTTCGTTTCACCTTTTCTCACCTACTTCCTACCCTCATACCTTAATTTGAATCCCAATCTATCATAGTGTGTCTGCAATACACTTATATACCGAAAATCCCGCCTAATTTTAAACCACGAGCACAATGCTCATATTATATATATAACTTATTCCCAAATAAAATAAAATATTATGAATTATGTATTTGTTCACATAATTTACATTTATTAAAAAGTAAGTTATATAAGTTGTAATTGCGCACACACTATGATATCCATTTTAAAACATATCAAAATTATAAATTGTTAGTTATTTTGTTTGGATCTATTTACAAATATATTACCATCGTAATATATTTTGATTTAAAATAAAATTCATTTAGTAAATATTCATTTAGTAGATAGATTCAAATATTACAATTTAAAATAAAATAATTTTCGTTTTATTTAATAAAAATCATCCCAAATATTTCTGTTAAAAAAAATGAGGGCCAATAGTTTAATTATATAAGTTTATCTAAAAACAGCAGCTGTCCACTTAAGTTTTCTTTAATTAGTAGCAGTAATTTTAATTAAATCTAGTTTGTAATTCGAATGTCGATGGGGAAGTTAATAAAAGAAATTAATTAATGTTGAATTCCTTTAGACATTCGGATAGATTTAATTACAGCAGATAAGTCCAATAATTTTGTATGCTCCAGGGCAAGTCTATTGTTAAATTTTACTATAAAAAGGAGGTTTTTGTTTTGTTCTTCATTCTAAGCTTTTAAAAAATTCTGAGTTGTCTAAAGGTTTCTGAGTTGCTCTAAGATTCTAATAATTTGCTAACCTTGACATGTCCGAGTAGAGGCGTTAAGATGGCTATGTCCCCTCAGAATAGCCAGCCGCTTCTCCATACCATCAGAAGTTATCACACGGACCCTGGAACTGCTGCTGCCAAAATATGAACATTCCAGATTTTGCTGCTGAATTATAAAACCTGCCGAACATCTACCTGCAAATGCGTTTCCAGAGGTAACCCAAATTAACCCAAGAGCTCTTGTGATTCCTAACTAACATGCTATAGCTATTTAACATCTTATATTTCACAACTTCATTATGCATTTCTTTCATGTATTTAAATATACTCAACACTTTGCTCTCTATCCTTGGGTTAATATTTTCTATTTATAAAGCTTTCTTTTATTTTATTATGATAATGTGTCAGAATCGTCTTTGACTGAGTGAACTATTCCCTCTATTGAAAATAAGACGCCGCTATTAAGGCATATTTTAAATTTATAATTTTCTAAGGGCGATTCTTTTCTTTAATGTAATATAATCACATAGTTTAAAATCTACATGCTATTGATTTTAATCTAATATAAGAGTATGTGTGAAGTCAATGATTTAAATGTGTCCCCAAATGCATGATTGCATATATAAATCTATACCTACTTTTTAAACCCGCAAGCATGCATTTTCCTATTTTAATTACCGTGTTCTACTTTAATTATGAAGTTCATCGTTGACGTCGAGAATGTGCAGACCTTTTTAAATGAATTTTGGGGAATTTGATTGGGCATTTCTCTTAATCCGAGTAAAACCCATTTAGTATGTTTTTATATACACTAGTCTCGTATTGCTGGTAAATGAATTGGTTGTTGAGACCGCTTTGTTTTATTTTTCCAAGGATTCTTTACACAGCAAAGTCCATTCTTTTCGTTTATTGCAAGTTTCCAGGCAGAGGGTGTCCCAAATGACACCCCTGGGAATTAAACGCAATTGTCACACAGTCGCTAAGTTTCGGTTGTTCATCAAAATACTTTCCTATGGGTTAGCTGCGGATATTCGATATTGTTTTATTTTATATTTATTTTACAAAGCATCCGTGACTTAAACGTGTCACACCCTCCAACTTTAATAAATTCAGTATCAGCAATACTGACCTCCCAATGTAACTTTATTATTATTATTCTCAAATAAATGCTTTGATCACAGTCCCACCTGGTTGCTTAGTAAGCTTTTGTCCATGCTTATCTCGAAATCAATGAATATTTTAGAGCACTTAATTTCGAATATTTTCTTAAACTTGTATACTTACTCAAAGCACCTCGCACATATTCCTATCTTGTCAAGCACATTATCGTAATGCTATTAGCCCGAGGAATAGAATATATCACTTTGTTTTAAAACCTTTTTGTCATTTATTGAAATATAATGCCAACAATTATTTAATATGCGTCCCTGTCTCATCTAAGCAGACAGTGGCATTATATATATATATTTATATAAATAAATTGTGTGAAATTATTTAAAACTAAATTTGATCTCTTATTTTATTTGCTTCCTATCACTGTCTCGGTCTATATATATATTTTCTGCATTTCTTTTGTAAATCCATAGACGTTAATTAGCCACCCAAACTTCTTTTAGTATAGAGTCTTGTTTCTCCCTGACCACCAGGCACCAGTCAAAGGTTATACTAGTAGTGGCACGAGATCCGTTATCACGTAGATGGCGCTGTGAAATTTGGACTTTAGATTCGAACTTAGTATATATAGAAGGCAACCCCTCCTAGAATGTTCAGTTTTGTGTCTGGGGTTTGAATTCTGCAGTGTGTTAGCGAGATAGACAATTCTGACCATTACAATATATATATATATATATATTGGAATTTCATAAGAATTCATTTTATGACATAATTCTTTGATTATAGATTATTAGTTAATCATTCAAACAGGGTATCTTGATTTGAGTTGAATATTAAATGATTAATTTAGATCTTGAGTTATTGGAAAATCTGACCTGCTAAAAAGTTTTTATATACATTATTGTAAGCAATTTCTCTTCTAATATCTAATGGAGAAATAATTGAAAATCAGGAAACTACAACAATGGAATGGATTTGAGTGTTCTAATAATGCTTTTTATGGTAATATTTAATTAAATATTCATAAGTTTAGGGTGAAAATTCTTGCTCCAAAGAGAAACAAATCAGCAGCATATACTGATATTAAGGAAGCTGCCAATAAAATTCTTGCTAGCACAACTCGAATTAGTGATAGTAGCTTTTCAAGAATGTTATTTCTAGAAATTTAATAAATGAGGAAAATAAGTTAGGTTATCCAAAATTATTGCTAAATAACATGGTGATAAGATTATATCTGTGTATTATTAAAAAATGTTATATTTAGTTTACAGATTATTTCCTATCGTTTAGATGAAAAATTGAGTATAATAAGTACTATTCAATATTTTGTAATTTTTTTATACCCTTATTGAAAGAATTTTTTATGCCCTTATTGAAAGACTTTTTTTTTATTTCAGCAAAATAATATTTACTAAGGCAATAAACCTCAAGAATGTGCACTTAAAAATGCGAAGGTAGGGACCTCTACAGGTCTTAACCACAAGCTTATGCTTTCCAAAGCATAAGCTTGTGGTTAAAACCTGTAATGTAAGCTTGTGGTTAAGACCTGTAGAGGTCCCTACCTTCGCATTTTTAAGCGCACATTCTTGAGGTTTATTGCCTTAGTAAATATTACTTACATTATCAATTTCAGCAAAATATATTTTTTGAGAAATCAAAGTAATATTATCAGCATAGACAAATTTTTAGCAATGGTTTACCCGTGTATATTTTATAAGACCTAAATTATACTAAAAAAAGACGCAAAACAATTAATCACTGTTGTAATATTTTTATTGATGTTTATTTTAATTTTTTTCATAAAAATAAATATCCATTACATTCTTTGTTAACTAAAATACTCATTAATGATATATTTTATTTTTTTTTAGCCTGGACACAAATAATTTAACAAGTTGTAACGAATCTTTCGTCTCATAGCCTCATCGGTTCATCATATATTTATGAAGTCAAATCCTTCAGTAGTTTAACACTGTCGTTATGACACAAACGGGACCTAATTAATCTTAAAAACAAACAAAGAAATCAACTATTAAAATAAAAAAAGTTTTAGAAAACTTAAAGCCACAAAAATATATAAAAGTCAAACGATCAATTTGAATTATTTAAAAAAAATAATAGAAATGATGCTTAGGCAGGAAATTACAGAATATTTATTAAAAAAAAAGTTTTCGAATAATTTTGCAAAAAAATTTTGTATTTACAGATTATAAGAATATTTTTTCTAGGTATTTTTTTTTTCTATTTCGCTTTGATGTTGCTTAGCAAGCAGGGATTTTTAAATGGTAAAGAGTAGATCGGCAGAAACATTTTGTAAATATAACATCTAAATAAATAATATGTCATAAATAATGAGCATGCACCATCAAATAAAAATAAAATAGTAAACAGCCAATAGAAATAGCATTTAACATCAGCTGTTTTAATTATTTGTTTAATGACACTATATTTTACACATGCATATGCGTATAACATAAGATAAACTAAAATGCCTTTTATATATACATACATTATATAGAAAAATAAAAGGTTTTACTCAGCCAATTAAAATATATGCAATAATGCATATAATACACGTGACTATATATATATTTTAAAACCTTTATCTTTCTACACCTGTTTAAAACACGTGAATAAATTCATTTAAAAAAGGTGTATAATCCCCTGTTACATTTCTGGCTAACTGGGAAATTTTGTGTTGCATCAGGTGACACTTATCTTAAATATATTTTTACCATTTGTTTAACATATTCTAAATTTCTTTCACACGCACATTTGATATCCATTTTCCAACATGCATTAGGTTTCAATGCATCTTATAGAGACATATAAATTTATGCACATCTTAATAATTTCTAAGCATTATTTTTTGAATAAATTACTTGAAATTTATTACATTGTAGGATGATATAGATTGGGTCATGTCAATTCTATATCTACAATATATATGAGAAAATTATCATAGATTTTTCTAGTCTTCTTTTGAATTTAAATGGTTTTACTTTAAATCATCATTTTTTATGAAAATATTTATGTCCGTATTAGAATTTGTACTATATATCAAATTTTATTTAAAAAAATGTTATAGGCAATATATATAATATTTTATTTCTTTATACAGAAAATACCACATGATGATAAGGCTCATAATTCCTGAGTCTTTTTTTATTTAGTCAATCTAGAAATTATTTCAGTAATACTAAAAGCAGAATGAACTTATGAGCAAAGTAAAATTCATCTTTATACATCTTGTATTTTATTCTCTGTAGAGTTGTATTATTTATTTCAGTTTAAGCCAATAGCTCAAGTGTATATGCATATATATAAATGTTGATATTCTCATACATAAATGATCCTCGCATAGTATTATTTTCAGAAGATTCCATGCAGTAAAAATAGCTAAACAGCTGATGTTTCAGTATAATAACAAGTACTTTCCTCAGAGTTTTTTCTCAGATCATAAGAATGTGTGAGTGATTTAAAATCATTATTTTTTTATTCTATTATCTACTTCTCATATTCAAATTTTATTGGTTGAGAAATTTTAAAAACTATTTTATCTTCCAATAGCTTTTTCCAAATATGGTTATTAATTTTTTTCAATGCACACTTCTCATTTATTATGTTGAGCCTTTTAAAAATATTTATAGATTTTCTTAGTCTCTATTCATAATATCCAATTTTTGCCAAAATCTAATTCATCAGCTGTTTATTCACACACAAAATTAACTAATCATGAGAACAATTTTAATAAAACACATATTCTGTCAGAAATTGAACAATATGACTGGACACTGTTAAAAGAAGCTATAGAGATTCATGAAAGGCCCAACAGCATAAATGAGAAGTGAGAAATGAAGAAAATTAACAATATTTGGAAAAAAGCTATTGTAGAATAAAATATGTTTTAAAACTTCTCAACCATTAAGATATGAAATGAGAAGAAGATAATAAAAGAAAAAAACAATTTTAAATCTCCCACAATTTTTTATGATTTGAGAAAGAAGCTCTGATGTAAGTACTTGTTATCATCCTGAAACATCAGCTATTTAGCTATTTTGTTTTTACTATATGGGATCTTCCAAAAATAATACTATGAAATTATGTAAAACCTTAATATTATTTATTATGTAATTGGTTTATTAAGCAAATGAAATACTCTGAAGACCAAAGATTAGACAACAATAAAAATAATAACTATAATGACAATTAACTATTCTATCCCATCTCTCAATCTGCAAAAGTACTTTCAGTTAATTGTTTAACCCTCCTCAACTGCTGTTAAATTCAAAAAACAAAGAAATGCTTAAGTCCATTATAAAAAACATAGCAATACAAATAAAATGTCTGTTAATTAAAAACTATTGTAATGATAATAAAAATAATAAATATAATGGTGATTGACTATTATATACAGTCTTTCAATCTGAAGAAGTACTTTTGGTTAATTCCTTAACCCTCCTCAACTGCATATATATTTGTTTATAGAGAAAATATAGCCTTCTCATTTTACCTCATTTTCTTATATTGAGTGTAGTCAGAAATGATTTCACCAAAAAGTATAAATTTAAATCAGTCATATCATTTATTTCAAAGCTATTTTTAATTGCTTTATATTAATAATTGAGTTGTTTGATACTTCTCTCAATTTAAAGATTGTCATTACCAATTCAAATAACGATTTATGTAATGTAAGAAAAGCCCAGTGTTTTAATAATATGTATCACTTTATCCATTTACTAAATAAATGAAATACTCTTAAGATGAAGCAAATGTCAATATTTGTTTTATATATATATATATATAAAGAAAAAATGGAAACGTCTTTCCTCTTTACCTAATTTTTATATAGAGGTTTGTCTCATCCAGATTTTCAAAAAAGCATAAATTTAAATCAGTCATGCTCTTTATTTAAAAGCTATTCTAATTACTTTATATTACTGTAAAAATAGTTCATTTATATAGTGCTGACTATATATATATATATAAAGAAGGAAATAAAACCATCAGTCATATTCCCTTCATGAATTTACATATACTCATCCATGAGTTCAGTTTAAAAAACATAAGAGCTTATTGTTATATTCACCCACCTTTTGCTCACCATAGTAAGACAGTGAGAAAAAACTTTGCCTAAAATCAATAAGCTCTATACATAAGTTGATCATTTATATTTTTTAATCTGAACTGATGGGTGAGTACATATAAATTTGTAAAGAATAGATGATTAAAGGTTTTATTTCCTTCTATTTATAGTTTTATATTAGTATCTATGAGTTTACTCTCACTTTATATATATGTAAACAAAACAAATTATAAATTTCCTAACTTGCTTTTAGCTTGCATTTTATGATCACTAGATGGAGCTTTACCAATAGCTCCTAACAAGCTTTTGTTATATAAACGCATTTATGTATTATGTAAACAAAAGCTTGTTAGGAGCTATTGGTAAAGCTCCATCTAGTGATCATATATATATATCAAGCAATATAGTCATAATGGCTTGTTGGATAAAATCTAAAAATCAGTTGCATCTAAAAACAATTTTATTTTAATGTTATTTATATAAATTTTTATGCATCATTATTATATGTCATTCTAATTAAAAACAGCTATCATGCAATTTATCAATATATTTTAATAATTTTACTCTATTGTTTAAAAACAGAACAATGATTCCTGGGCTCAGAATTCTTGGAACTTTCTCTGCTAATAGAAAAAGAAATATACCATATTACATTTTTTTTTTTAAAAAAACAGAGCATTGATAGCAATTTAGCCAAACCAGATTTATCTATTTACCAATTAATATTCTAAGAGTGATTAAATGAACTAACATTTTTCACAACATTTTTCAGAAATCTTTAAGCAGTTTTTAAATGTTTCAGCCCTACTCTTGGTTTTGATCTGAATTGGAGTCTTTGGACAGGATTTAGATAAAATACTTGCTATAAGTTCATTCCATATATAGTAACTTACTTTTTAAATAGTGATTTTTTTTTTCCATTTAACTCCCACACCTTTTATATTTCTTTTACAAACTTGTATTAACATAATTGCTTATTCAATTAATCTTTGTCTTCCTTGCACACCTACACACATATGCACACATATATACAAATTCCAATTATATCTTTTCTAACAATTTAATTGTGAGATGTTTTTACATTATATATACATTTTATATAATTTAATAGAAAGATTAACATTCCATAATTTAGATTAATAATTTTGTTCTTAGTATAAGCTATTTTTACCAATAAAAGTCTTTCAAATTCATTAGTATATTGACAGACAGATAGATAGATAGATAGGTGAATGGATAGATAGATAGATAGATAGATAGATAGATAGATAGATAGATAGATAGATAGATAGATAGATAGATAGATAGATAGATAGATAGATAGATAGATAGATAGATAGATAGATAGATAGACAGAAAGATAGATAGATAGATAGACAGACAGACAGATATATAGATAGATAGATAGATAGATAGATAGATAGATAGATGAATGATAGATAGATAGGTGAATGGATAGATAGACAGACAGATAGATAGATAGATAGATAGACAGACAGACACATAGATAGATAGATAAAAATAGGTGGATAAAATATGTAGATAGAAAGATAAATAAAATAGTACAGTATTTTTAAAAAATATTTTAGATCTCTATTCAAAGTATTGCGTAAATGGTAATTATATTAAACATCGTTTTATCAATGTGCGCGCACATATTATATTTAGAAGAAATAAATTAATCCAAATGAATTAAAAAATAAATTCTAGTTATAAGAGAGCATGCAGACATATTTTTCAAAACTTAGCCCAATAATAAATTTGTGAACTAATTTTATTTCCTTTAACGTAGGTAATATATAAATGCAATTTATTATCGAATGACAAAATTAATTGAATATAATTAATTGTAGAAAAATGAAAGTCAACAGCAGAAAAAAAAATGGATAAAAATATATTTTAAGTATTTTTTAAAAAGTAAAATAATTTGAAAGTCAAAAATTAATAGTAATGTTTAAAATGCATAAAAAGAATAATAATAATAAACTTTTTACCTTACTTAATCGAGTTTTTTAACTAATACGGGACACGCTTACTTTTCTTTTTACGTACAGAAAAATGACATTAGGTGTATCCAGTTTAATTATTAAATGTAAACATTAAAAGTTTTTATTAAAAAAAAATAAAAACAACGTAACTTCTATTGTTAAAAAAAAAAAAGTTTAAATTTGAAAGATGGCTTTCAAAATTAAAACTTAGACATCGTATACCAAAAATATAAAAAATTATACATCTATCAAAATACTTTTTATGAACACCAAAAACAGTTACAAAATAAATGGAACAAATAAATAGATTACCGAAGACCAGTAAACAAGCATTTGCGTGCAGCAACTAAAGTTCTAACATTAAACTGAGAACACCGAAAGTTTTGTGATTTAACTATAAAAAGAATTAAGACATTAATACATTAAGCATTAGAACTTTAAAAAATAGTAAAGGAAAACAATGGGTCCATGGCCCGTAGGAGCATGCAGTCATTTATTATTTTTATAGTCAACGTAGTGATTGACACATTCATTTAGCCAATAAGACCCTAATTAGCTAGGGCTAAAAAAATCAACTACTTAAAATAGGTTCTAAGTCTGTTACAACCTGAAGAAGTTCAAAGTTCAACTATAGATCTGACCACAGGTCATAGGTCTATTAGATTGATGTGGTAACTATTACATCGGCAAAATTCTTTAAAAAAACATTAATAATAGTAAATGATAATAATATAATCTACACAAACATTTTACGACGTGTGCACACACGAGTATATATACACGCACGTTACGACAGACATTCAAATCATTATAAAATGAATATACCACTGGAGAATACACTATGATTCTCTGGCTATAAATATAATAATGAGTTATTTGCTTTTTGTTTTTTTCATTTCTGCTCATCTACTCTTTGCCCTGCTAAGAGTCTCATAAACTGGAAGACAGAAAATTTTACTTTACTTCGTATATTTCTTTGAAAAATAGATATGTATTGCACAAAAAAACACCTAGAGTTACGTCTAATAGAAATATTGTATTACGAAAGTTACGAAATTTAAACATTGAAAAAAGATGACTCAAACACCGGTGTACAATGCATCAACCATAAATTCGACAAAAAAAAAAGAAAAAAGATAATATATTCTTATTCAAGTTGATGAATTGGAATGTACAATACTGGTTTGGGTTTTTGAATAAAAGTAATTATTTCTAATTCAAGCTTGCATACTTAGGGAAAAATCATAGTAATACAGGATGTTTGAAGACATCAAAGACAAAATCCAAATATTTTTTTGGATAAGATTAGTGTATTTGGCTGAAGACAGGCGGCGTCACGCACTGCTTTTTATAAAGGAGAACTAGACCAAATTATAAAGAAACATTTACAATACTGAAAGAACATTTGTTATTTTGTTTTTGATTTTTAAGAAAAAATACACATTATTGAAACAATATTGACAAAATAGGACCCATAATTCCAACATTCAACAGTATATATAATGCAATCCGTTGTCGTATAACTTTTTAACTCAAAGCTTTAAAAATAAGTTGATTCCAGATAACAATTTGAATCATAATTTTATATCCATTTCGGGATTATTTTATAAAATAATTACCTTACTGAAAAAATGATTTAATAATTTACCACAAACGCTTTATATTTTTCCATACATTCACAAATTGTTGCATTCTATAAGTTTATATAGCATTGCAAACTATAAAAAAATCTGAATTTTGCAACATTTTAGACTAGTATTTTCCTTCAGTCATGCAAATGCATGTATACGTTCTACAATTTAAACTAATTGCAATATTATTGTCAAATCTTTGCTTTATTTCACACGTAGCTCTATTCTACTCCAAATAAGACTGATCCCACAATGGATCCATATAAGTTCATTTACAAAGTTACTGAGATATACTCCTCTTTGACCGTCACCGATCACCTACAACATCATCATAACTAGGAGGTGGTTCATATTCTGGAGGTAAATCATTGTTTGTAGGTATAGATTCATCCATTGAACTTTGTGGAGTTATATTAATTCCTACTTGTGAAGGAAAATGATCTAGCCTTGCCCTGTAAGCTTGTGTAGCTGAAATTGGTTGAAACCTATGGCTGTCTACATATGACCAATCTGAATCCCTTGTTTGACTAATAAATATAGAATCATCTGGATACTCTATTTCTGGTCTGGATCTCTCAGGAGGGGGAGGGGGAGGAGGGATAAAATCAGCTCTTGTTCTTACAGGAGATGGTATAGATATAACAATATCTGGTGGTGCTTCAGGGGTAGTCTGTTGTTCTGCTGCCCAGTAAGAATCAATAATTGTAGACTGGCCTTCTGGAAGGCCATCAAATGCATTACCTCTAGAAAGTCTAGGGCGTGAAAGACCAGTAGTAGTAGTAGTTCCTGGATTATTGTTGTTATTATTGTTATTATTGATATTATTGTTACTAGAACTTCTTGGTCCCGATGAATTATCCAAAGGAAAATCTGGGGCCGTTGCAGCTTCATCATTCCAATGAAATATTGGTTGATTCCAAGGCTCTACAAGAAAAGTAGGCTCTAAAAGAGGAGCAGATGTTTCTTGTGCTGTTGATCTTGGAGATGGCACTGAACCTATTCTAGGACGTCTTGGAGAAACATTTGGAGTTGGTCGAATAGGAGATCTGGCACTATTTGCACGAGGCCGATTAAAGTTTCTTGGTCTAAAATAAAAAAAATATCATATAAATATGGTTTAAAATAAAAATATGTTTTATCAAATAAGTGCAAATTATAATTAAGTTGATTAGCATGCTGCATTTATTTATATGATTACTCTTAGTATCTTGTTTAAATAATATCAATTTTTTTGGAAAAAAACATATTTCGGAATTAAATAATTCAGAAGAAATATAATAGCCAATTAACATTATTTGATGGTAATATCTAATGAAAAAACTGTGGAATAAATTCAATCTATCAATATAAAATAAATATATAAATAAGAACTATAGCCAGCTTATGACACGTATGCCATCCTCAGTAGCATTTAACAGTTAAAATTAAAAAGAAAACAATGCCATTAAAGTCACACCATATTCAATGCTTCCAATGAGAATTGCCAACTTTTCATAATTTATATATATATTTTAGTTAATATACTTAAATTGTGGAAAACTGGCTGTTTATGTGGGGACATTAATGTTGTATGACTTTAATGAGATTTGTTAAGTTGGCCATTTACATGGACACATTAATATTAGTGATTTTAATGATCATTAAATGTTACGCATGATGACAGACATGCTGTAAACTGGATATAGCAATTATTGATTCATTTTATATTACATACTGAATATTGTAAAGATATATATATATATATATTGCCATGATCGAAAACTTTCAAAGGCTACAAAATACGGTGGCCGTTCGAGGGTGCCATCAAGCATTTCAGCCTGGACCGGATAACAATAGTTTCCATAATCCAAGTTAATTATTTGTTTTCAAATGGCAATCACCAAATGTAATCTCTAAAATAATTTTATTTTATCGGACTAAAATTTTATAAAATATATATATATATAAATTATTTTTGGGTCTAAACCATATATTATTTTGCATTACAATGTGATATTTTGATGGATTAGCATCGGCCATTATCAAGGATATTAGACAGTGTTATGGCAAAGTTTAATCACCTTTCAATAACAGAAATTTCAGTATCAGTTAGATGTTTAGAAATGATATTTTTAGCATGGTATATTATGATTTTTGATTTGCCCACGTTAGCAAGTTTCTTCTTTTGGCATTCTTTTATTTTTCCATGCAATGTAGAATATGATTTTTTTCCTGCTTGAGAAACTCTCATGTATTCTTCATCAGTAAGTTTATTTTTTAGAAAACATTCTATATTCTTAAATGGAATGCAATGTTTCATACTTAGAAAACCTTTGAGCATTTATTCTTTCTTTTAACAGAGCTTCGCTTGCTCTCTGATGATGGAAATATTCTAATATAAAAATACAACTAGAACACTATCATCACAAACCTTCTTGAAAATACTAAGTATTCTGTATGGACTCGATACTATACCAAATTTTAGACATTATGAAAAATTATGTCTAAAGTTGGCCAAATTAGAAAATCATTTAACTTTCTTATGTAAATCTGAAGAGGTAATTCCTAAAGGTTTGCAATTTAAAACCTCAAATTCATTTTTAGAAAGCTGAGAAAATTACTCAGAGAGCCAATGAAGCTCTGTTAAGAGAAAGAATAAATGCTCAAAAGTTTTCTAAGAATCAAATATTGCATTCCATTAATGATGTACAATATTATCTAAAAAATAAACTTACTGATAAAGACTACAGGAGAGTTTCCCAAGCAGTAAGAAAATGACATTCTACACTGCATGGGAAAAAAGACTGCCAAAAGAAGATACTTGCTAACTTACATGGGTATATCAAAAATCATAATGTACCAAGCAATGTACCAACTTCATATGCTAAAAATATCAGTTCCAAACATCTAACTGATGCTGAAATTTCTGTTCTTAAAAGATGATTAAACTTTGCCATAACACTGTCTAATATCTTTTTATTAGATATAATGGCAGCCACTGAGGATATCACTCAAAAATTGCTTTTAGAAGAAGCAGTAGAATTTCTCTGGAAAATAAAAAGAACATTTGACAAGCAACAAAAATTGAAATTAAACATATCCCATAGTGAGAAAAAAGCAATTAAATCTCTCAAAGTAGATAAATATATAATTACTCTCCCGGATGACAAAGGCAATGCAACAGTTGTAATGGATACAGCTGATTATGACAACAAAACACAAGAACTTTTCACAGCAAGTTAATGTAGGAAAGTGACAAAAAATCCAATACCAAGTTCAGAAAAAAAGTTACAAGCATTACTCAGAAAGCATCACAAGTACTTCACTGTCTCAGAAAAAGTAAAATAACATCATATTTCAGCAAAATTCCTTATTTTTATGGTCGATCTAAAATCCACAAAGATCAAGTTCCATTAAGACCTATAGTTAGCTCTAGAGATACATCTTGCCAAAATTTGGCAAGATTTGTTCTCAAAGTTCTATCCTTTGGCATACAAAACCCAGTCATTTGTTATGATTCTAGTTGTAGAATTAAGAAAGAACATGAAAATTGAAAGAACTGATTTACTGGTAAGCTTTGATGTCAAAAGTTTATTTATGAATGTACCATGTGAAGAAGCATTGTCTATTGCAAAGAAAAGATTAAATGGTGATAATAGTTTACAAATTGGAGCAGCTCTTCCTGTTGATAGTATAATAGAACTATTAACATTCTGCATAAGAACCTATTGTCAATACAACACAGAATTCTTCCAACAAAATCAAGAAATGGATATGGATTCACTATTGTCTTCCCTGATTAGCAATATTTACATGGAAGAATTTGAATCCTTAGCCATAAAAATTACTCCACATCCATTAATGTTTGGCTTTGCTATGTGGATGATACATTTGTTGTATGTCCTCATGGTAAAGCACTGATATAAACCTTCTAGAAACACATCAACAATATATCACCTTCAATTAAATTCACAATGGAATCAGAATAAGAGCAAAAATTCACATATGTAGATGTCCTTGTGATAAGACTCCCTCATGGCAACATCAAAACTACAGTTTACCAAAGCCTACACATACAGGAAAATACCTAGCCTATACATTCAATTATACCAGAAACACAAAATACCTAGTTATCCTTCCAATCACCCCAGTAACACAAATATGGAGTTATACTATCACCATGGAACAGAGCAAAATAAGTTATTCAGAACCAGTGATTTGGAAAAAGAAAAGATCTATATAGAACAAACTTTTATAAAAAATGATTATCCATCACCTGTTATTAAGAAGACTCTAAATAGACAAAAAGAACCATCAAGTGAAAAGACAAGTATTAGTACTGTAGTGTACCAATATATTCCATAAATAGAAGACAAATTACGAAAAATCTGCAATCAATATAACATCAGAACAGCTTTCCAGAACCATACCACCCATTGAGGAAGTCTAACATTTACAAAGCCTAAACTTGAAATGATGAAAAGAGAAAACTGCATTTATGAAATACCATGTGAATGTGGAAGAACATATATTGGTAAGACCAGTCATCCCATTGAAAAACGCTTGCAAGAACACAAACTGATTAAAAGAGGAAACAGATATGTCTAAGGTAGAAGAATATGTATGTGCCAATGAACATATGTTCAATTGGGAAAATACAAAAATATTGGATGGAAAAGAAAAGTACAAAGAAGAAAATTCAAAGAAGCTCCTCCCATGTCAATGGCAAAAAATCCCATAAGCCAACCCAGTGTGCTTTTAAAAAATTGGAGAAATCAGGAGGAACCTCATAGATAACTATATGAAATTATTACAGACTATTGCCTTTGGCAGGAGAGCTGTTAGTTAGAGTGTTACCTTAAAATTAAAAACTCAACAATTTAATGACCCAGATTCAAATCCAATGGTAGTAATATCACTGGTCAGGCCAGCAACACCTGAAGAAGAGGGGAGACTAATACCTCTCGAAAAGTTGTGCACATATTATTACCTGTTCGATGTACTATTACTAACAGTTGAATGTATTTGGAATATTTAAATAAAGTTAATTTTTTTCTAAAGACATTCAATACATATATTAATTAGATGATGGAAATAGTCCAATATAAAAATACCACTAATAACTATTTAGTCCAAAAAGTTAGAAAGTAAATATTATCTGCTTGGTTGTCCTAAAAATATGGGTAAAAACAATGATCATAAATATAGTGTAAAACATAAAGAAGAATTATCACACAGAAATTAAGTAGAAGTTTATACAGAAGGGAAACAAACTAATGTATACAGGGCCATTAATAAGTAATCATCATTAACAACAACCACCAGTATTGTAATGATGTATGTATACATACGAGTTACATGATTTATTTATTTTTA
The DNA here is from genome assembly GCA_028023455.1 of Epiperipatus broadwayi. Taxonomy (NCBI): domain Eukaryota; kingdom Metazoa; phylum Onychophora; class Udeonychophora; order Euonychophora; family Peripatidae; genus Epiperipatus; species Epiperipatus broadwayi. Next base: position 4,016,445 of record JAQFVV010000040.1, read on the forward strand.
AAATAAAATAGAAAAATTACAACTATATTTCAATATATAATAGTTCAAAGAAGAAAGAAAGTTAAATTAAAAAAAACAACAAAGATTACTTATATTGAAGAATAAATTAAAATTATTAATTATAGCTTAACTTTCTTTTCTTTTATGTATTTTTACTTTAACAAGTAACTCTTTCAAAAGTATTTTTGGCTAAAAACATTGTTTAATTAAAAGTTTATAATTAATTAAAACAATTTGTACAAGATTAATCAATTTCTGGAGATTAAGATTCCAGACTGATTAAATAAACATTAAAGAAGTAATTTTGATGTAATTAAAATGGGAAAATAAGGGAATAAAAGATGACGTACTAATTAAAAAAATAAAGATCAAATGAATTGATAACTTGGCTGAAAACTCAAATGGGGGAGTCAGAGGGGTATAAAAAGCTGAAATCCATGTTGTTTGTATTCACACTATTCAGAGATTCAGATGATTCCAATTGTTCAAAAAGATTGTCCAGAGAATTTTATAGAAGACAGTAGTTAACCAGAGAGTTAAGCAAGGTCAGCCAGCAGCACTAAACAAAATCTACACATAGCTAAAAACAATGAAATCCAGCATGAAGAAACCATCTTTTTACAGTCATGTTAAGAAAGAAATCTGTTGTTAGATCAAAACTGGGTGTTCATTTATTTTTCATCTGCTTGTTTTCTGTGTGCTAATAGCCAGGTGCACTACCATTACTCTGACTTGCCTTTTGCTGATGTTTTGAATCTGCCCTGGAAAATCAATGTAAACAGCCCATGCCATAGGAATGTCGACTCTATTGTTGTGACAAACCCAAATCATAAGTCTATAAAACACAGCAGAGTGTGATTTAAATAAATATGTAGAATTAAAATATTGTGGAAAAAGTAAAATAGATTAAAATAAGCATTCAAAATAAGTCAAATAAGTAAATATGAATCTAATAAAGATAAAAGTAATAATGAAAATAAATCATTATCAAATATAAAAAATGTGTTAATTAAGATTGAGGTGTGTGTGAGTATTTGGACAAAGATATAAATTTCAGGTCAGATTTTGGGTTGGATTAAGCCTTTTCTTATGGTGACTTTGTTCTACAGATGGGTTGGTGCAAAGATTAAATAATATTGATGATAATACTCCAGTAGAGAAAATCCTGACCATGTAATAATAAATCTGGAAAAAATTTCCAGTAGCTAAATAAAATAGTTTTGTAAGTTGAATGGGCAGTAAAAATAATTCTGCCATTAGCAGTTTTAAAGTCTGCATTTGTGATCCATTGTGCACAAAATTTGCCCATGCTGTAGCCATGACTTCAATCAACACAAAGTCAATCTGTGTGGTGAATTGTGTAATACTTTACTGGATATCTCTCTTGATACTTCCAATTATTGTTTAATAGTGAAAGGAAATCTGACATACACTTTGAAAAATAATTAAAGTAATTAAAAATAAAGAATTTAAAGTGGTCAATACCTAAATAAAAGAATTGATGCATTTAAATCCTCAATTGGGGAGAGGTGTAATGTAACAATGTATATATATACATACATTGCATAAGTGTATGTATATATATATTCTAACCTGGTCTTGTGCATCCTCACTTCAGAATAGTATATGATATAAAATAAAACGGGTTCTAGCTCAGTTAATAATTAATAAATAAAATATTCAGCATTAAAATTAAAATGTTTCACTAGCTCAAATTTAAAATACAAATAAGGTTCAGTTTATAAAAATAAATTAAATAAATATTTTATATTTTCATGAGACTTGAAGTGAAAATACAAGTGACAAAATAGATTACATTGAGTCAATATCCCACAGGATACTACCTAGAACACTATCCCCTCCCCCTTATTACTATTTCAAATAACAAACTCATAGTATTCTTACGACTTTAATAACTTCTACTCACTAAGATTAAACTAATAATTAAATGTTAATCTCCTATTTGTAATAATCTAGCTCAGGTTCATAAAGTTTATTCTAAGTTAATAAAAAAATACGTAGTAAAATATGAGAAGGGAATTTTATGTCATAATCTACTACTAAATTAATAATAATAAATAATAATAATATTCTTCATTGTTTAACTAATTCTGTATATCTTTTATTTTCGTTATATTTTATTTTCATAATAAAATAAAATAATATAATCTTTTATCTTCATGTAATGATATAATAAATACATGGTAGCATATGATAATCTGATAAAGGATGTGTGGCAACTGATAGAATATAATTCAGTATACTATTGTGATAACTGATTTATGACCAATAAAATAATATAAAATTATAATTATTTAATTTAAAGAATACCAATAAATATTTAAATTCTTAAATAATTCTCTATTTATCTTTTTGTGCAAAATTATATATTTGTTTCAATTGTTATGAATATATCGTGATTTCATGCAGTGAAGTGGAGAAATAAACAATTCAGACACAAAAAATTTAAAAAACAAATTTTAACAAAGTTTATTAACAACAACAAATAAAATAAACAATTTATGTACATTATTTACAATGGATATCCTTATTTTCTACTTTATATTTTATCTACTGAGTTAAAATATATATATATAGTTTAGTTATATCTTTATTTAGACTTAAGACAAATTAAATGTTACCATTTGGTTTCTCGTTATGGTTAACTTATTACAAATATATTTACTTATTTTATTAGCAAAATATTTCATCCTTAATATTATTAAAATTATCTTATTTTTAAAAATATTCATAGGAAAACATTCTACAGAAAACAAAATTAACTTTATAATGAGTATGGATTTCTCAAAATATTAAAAAAAATTTCATCTTGCAAAGTCAAAGATGTTACATAAAATATTCATCCAAAATTCAGTACTAAATTTTAGTGTTTTATCACACGATGTTTACTAATCATAATATATTCTTATTTAGCCTTACTTTAGTATGATATAAGTGTAATAATCAATATATTCCTATTATAAAAAATATACTACGCATATTCCCTACATTTATTGTATATTATTGTATTTTAAAAATATGCAATACTTATTTTTCTCTTAAAAAAATAAATAAAGCATTCAAAAAAAAAATTTAACATTTTAAAGAAAATGTCTTTGTTTAGATACTCTATTTTAAAAATTTATATTTAATTTCTGAAATAAAATTCAAAATATATTCTATGATTCTTTCATTTCCTTTAGGATTCATTGGACCTTCAATTTTAAGTTATAAAATTCTACTCCTTATAAGCAAATAAACCAATCTTATATAAAATGATAGCATAACTAAGTTCTAAATTATTTATCATTTCTTTTCAATATATCTTACTAAAATGATGCAGTTACATGAAATAAAGATAGCGAAATAGATGCATAGGATTTAAGGAAGAAAGCAAGAGTATCACTCATAACATATCTCAAAAATCATGGCACAGTGCATTACAAGAAAGAGGTATGCCCTTTACCTGTCTAATAACCTCTAATACATGAATGATATTAAAGCTATTTCTTCAGCTTTATTAGAAAATCAAATATTTAAAGAAATATAAAACACTGTCCAAATAAAATGTGTATCAGTCATAGGGCTTTGTTACTATGCTGATATCCACATAAAGACTAAGTATTATTTCTATTCCTTATCATATCCTATTTCTTAAAAACATCATCTTGGTTTCCTGTTCACTAAGTACTTCCAAGCCACTATCTCAACATTATTTCTCAAGATTTTCCACATCTTACATCGATAAATAACTATTTGCATTTACAAAACAATAAATAAAATTCAATGATAATTTTAAAACAATCTAGCTGTTACATAAGAAAAGTCTGTCCACTTCATCATTCTGTATGCTTAATCATATATTATCTAATCAGACAATATTTGAATATCCTAACATGAAAATTTTAAAAGAATCACATAACTATTTGTTATTATGTTGGATTATTTCATTAATATAAAATTGTCGTATGCATATTTCCAAATCAATCCTATCTTATAATGTTTTTCCAAAATGTTGTATAAAATGCGTTACATATAATTAAAACTTTTACACTTTATTCTTACTATCCATAGATGATCTAAAGAAAATAAAAATATACATTATAAATTATTAATAGTCATTATTATTACCAAAATAACCTTTATCGGGTCATCATATTCAGTAGGCTTCTTCCATCCACTAGATACTGATCATTGCAAACATAAAGAAATATACATTCATACCCTTTATTTTAAAATGTTCTTATAAAAATTATTAAATTATGATAATATAAAATTCTAATATTAATAAATTAATGTTTTATGTTTTCCTAATGTTATAAAAAAAAATTTAGATTTAAACTAAGTTAATAAAAATTTAAAACTATAATTACGTATTTCTTCCACCAATTTTTTTTACTTGACAACAGTTCATGATAAGTCCCCAAAAAAATGTTTATTACTTTCTCTAGAGTTTTAAAATGTTCTCCTCAAAGTGCGTTAAAGTTTAAAAATAAAAATAATTATTAATCCATTTAGTAAAATTTATAGAAAATAATCCTTGGTTTTAGTATTTAGGATAATAATTATTAAATCATAATATTAATTAATCCCATGAAATTTCTTCAATATTCTCTGCCAATATTCTCTGCGGCGTATCCGATACATCCTCCATCTAATTTAACTTTAAAAATATTCGATAAACTTTTAAGTACTATTTGTATTTTCATGGATCCATCTTTTATTCAACTATATGTTCATTTTTTTATATATGTTTCCTTCTTAATACATTTAAACTTTCGTTTGGTATTTTTTATATATCACTTTTTTAAAAAAAAAACTTCAAGTACTTTTAAACAAATGTTTTCTAAATACATTTTAAACAATTCTAAGACTGGAGGTTTTAATATCAAAAATGCTTCAGTAACATATTCTCCTGGGTTCTTTCTTTAATTCTTGAAAATATTTTTTTTTAAAAATGTTACCTTCAGAAAGGATATAACATTTTACTCCTTTTGATATAATATTATATAGAACGATTCATAAGATATAATTGTCTTATTACTATTTTAAAAAATAAATTTTGGATAAGCTTATCTAAATAACAATGCATCTCCAATTTTTTTTTTTTTTAGACGGAAAATAACTTTGCACTGTATCAGTATTGAAACAGTAAGATTCGTATTCGAATCTTAAGTTTCACCTTTTTCTGTTGTCTCTCATTGACCAGTCTATCCCGCCCAAATTTAAACTTTTTGGTATCGAATTGTGTGTGTAACAATATTAAAAATGTACAAATATATGTAGAATTCAGCATAAACACGCACACATTTCGATCTCAAATTAAAGGCAATAAATGGGGATAAAATAATATAAATTAGATTTCTTTTAGTTATATAATTTTGTATAATTTTAATCATTTATTTTGGATTATAAAGTTCGTATTTATTGCTTTGTTTAAATTTTGTTTAATAATAATTCTAAAAAAAAATCTGATGTAATATTTAATTAAAAGTTAAAATGATCTTATGTTTCCTTTTTCTCTTTGAAATTTAAAAGCATCGGTCAGTGATAGATAATAGATTAATTAAAGAAAAATTCCCCAAAATGTAATTCGTAAATGTAAAATGTAAACAATAGAATGACAACTTTCTTTATAATTAAAACCAACAAAATGCATTGATTATCCTCAGGGCAGATTAAGTAGAACCTAAAAATACCTTAACAAAAATGTGAAAGATCAAGATAAGAAAAGAGGCCATCTTAGACTTGCTGGAGACATTCACTTAAACTTTAGCTTTGCTCTCGATCACTGAGAGTCTCCAAAATATAAAAATAATTTGTTCCTGCCAAGGTATGACCGAGTAAAAGCACCTAGATTATTCTCCATCGGGAGATAGCCTATCGGATGCCAAACTTTCTATTGCCTGTCATAAATTCACCATGAAGATCTGCTGCCTGAAATAAATGAGAATGCTGCTGCTGCTGTTAAAGTAAATGAGACATCTAAATACAAGAAAGAATTGCCACTCATGAACTATTTGCTACTAAACCAATGGACTCGGAAAACTTCTTATAAAACAGGTACCTGTCTGTGTTCAAACTCTAGAGTACTCTAATAACATGCTATAGCTTTTCTTCATATTATTTATCTAAATTATAAATGTAAAAACTACCATATGTATAACTAAAACTGAATAACTAACTTAATGTGTAAATTTCTTTAATAATCTAGCTTACCCCATTCTATTTTTCTTGGATGCGTATTTCTCAAATCTACATTTTATCTATATTTATTATTTAATTATTGCATGCTCATAATTGTCTCTATTTCAAAGTTTAAATCTATGATCGCTTGAAACAGTGAATGCATGTCAAATTTTCATTAATATTTACTTTCATAAATAACTTAACTTTCATATAAATCAACACACATTCAATGCATCATTTATTGTAATGCAGGGTCTACTACTTCGCAAATGGCTGGCATATTAGTTGTAATAATTCCCAGTTTATATATGTTTTGTATTTATTAAATCTTAATGAATAATTCTAGAAAATTACATTTCTTTGAGAGTCACCAACATTCTTTAGTAAATGTTGATAATGTAGGGCCGAGTTAGAAATTTATTTAAGTCTTATCATAATCGTTTATACATTATACATGGGTTACATTTTAGAGATGTGATGATGCATTCCACCGTGAAATTTCCGGATTCTTCAGGGTTGAAATTAACCCCAGTCGTCCTACACAAGCGGACATAATGGGTAATCCCATAGGACTTGACAACGTCATGCAGCCAGCCGGCAAACTGCGACACAGACAGCTTGTCCCTGGTTATGCCTATGTGACACCTTACTTCATCGGGCCAATGGCAGAGACCAGCCCGACATTCTTATAAACTCATTCACGGCATTGCAGTTTTGATATACTGCCATTCCATATCGCCTTTCTAAAGCGTACCACGTGTTCCTTTACTTAATATTATTATTCTATATATCACTCCGCCTCTGCATTATCTTCATAATTCACTCTCAAATAAATGTTTGCCCTTAGTTATAAATAAATATTTTAATTAAATAAATATATGTCTGCCGCTACTCTTATAACCCTTACTTTAGACTCTTGCATTGCAAAGATATAAATCCCTCCAGGCATGCATTAGAAATACTTACTCGAGAATTTTAGGTAGCTAGATTATGCCTTCAAATAAGTGAATTCTTTTTGTAAACAAATAAATAAATGTATTCTTTAAAATATAATCATGTCACAATACCCGCTACTGAAGCTTTTAATCCATAAAATATTATTAGTAAATAATCCTATTAAAATGTGTTAATAAATAATTTTAAACTATACATCTGCAGTTACGCTTCATTTATTTGATATCCATTCTATACAATATTTCCTTGATTATGTAAATATGAATGTTTAATTAATATTAGTTTGATTATTGGCTAACTCGAAAATAAAATCATGAATCTCTTGCATATCCCTGACCACCGTGCCTAAAGAAATATTTACTAATGTCGCATCAGATGCGTTGTTTCGTGGATTGTATTGTGGAACTGATAAACTATGTTCGAACTCAGTACCATAGGTGGCTTTGCTACCTTGATGGTGCTGCTGTTCTGTGTGGTGGTCAAATTCTGCACTATGTTTACGAGTCACACGTTTTCTGACTGTTACAGTATAATGTCCGTACTATGATTTTTATGCACTGGAATAGTTCTCCAGTGAAGCATTAATAAAGCTGTATCAAAATATTCCAAAAACATTTTTATATTATTAGAATTTATATCCATTTCATTCCACAGTATATCCATCTTTTCATTGCGAAGTTTAGGTCAAATTTCAGTTAAAATAATCCTGGTAAGTACTTTAAAAAACTAGCAAATCATTTTCACGAAGTTCCCAAATATATTATTTTTTTAAACTATCTTTTGCAAAATACTTTTAAAAATATCAATTAGTTTTTTGCAAATAAACTATAAGAAAGTATTAAAAATTGACTAAAATAAAAATTTTAAAATACTATCTCTTTGATAGCTGCTAATATACCTTTCTCTGGTTTCAATACATTATTAAATCTCCCCTGATACCCCCCCCCATGCAATTCATATTTATAGTCTAGAAAATACGTCATTTGATTGGTCAATTCTCACTTTTAGTTTGAGAACAAATTTACATATTTTCAATTTTTTACAGAATTAAATCTTTAAAATAAAAATTTATGACGTAATAACTCAAAATATTATTTAAAATACTACTTTTAAATCAATTATTACTTTATCAAAATTACTTAAACATTTAAAATAACTTTTAAAATAATTTTAATAACCTATTCCATTCTTAATATTCCATTTATCTTGTTTTATTTAAACAAAATATTTAATTTTTATATTATGAGTGTATTCATCTTTATTACATCATTTAAGCATTGAAATAGTAAGATTCATATTCGAATCTTAAGTTTCGCCTTTTTCTGTCGTCTCTCACTGACCAGTCTATCCCGCCCAAATTTAAACTTTTTGGTATAGAATTGTGTGTGTAGCAATATTAAAAATGCATAAATATATGTAGAATTCAGCATAAATCTGCACACATTTCAATCTCAAATTAAAGGCAATAAATAGGAATAAAATAATATAATTTAGATTTCTTTTAGTTATATAATTTTGTATAATTTTAATCATTTATTTTGGATTATAAAGTTCATATTTATTGCTTTGTTTAAATTTCGTTTAATAATAATTCTAAAAAAATCTGATGTAATATTTAATTAAAAGTTAAAATAATCTTATGTTCCCTTTTTGTCTTTGAAATTTAAAAACATTGGTCAGTGATAGATAATAGATTAATTAAAGAAAAATTCCCCAAAATGTAATTAGTAAATGTAAAATGTAAACAATAGAACAGCAGCTTTCTTTAATTAAAAACCAACAAAATGCATTGATTATCCTCAGGGCAGATTAAGTAGAACCTAAAAATACCGTAACAAAAATGTGAAAGATCAAGATAAGAAAAGAGGCCATCTTAGACTTGCTGGAGACATTCACTAAAACTTTAGCTTTGCTCTCGATCACTGAGAGTCTCCAAAATATAAAAATAAATTGTTCCTGCCAAGGTATGACTGAGTAAAAGCACCTAGATTATTCTCCATTGGGAGATGGCCTATCGGATGCCAAACTTTCCATTGCCCATCATAAATTCACCATGAAGATCTGCTGCCTGAAATAAATGAGAATGCTGCTGCTGCTGTTAAAGTAAATGAAACATTTAAATACAAGAAAGTATTGCCACTCATGAACTATTTGCTACTAAACCAATGGACTCAGAAAACTTCTTATAAAACAGGTACCTGTTTGTGTTCAAACTCTAGAGTACTTTAATAACATGCTATAGCTCTTCTTCATATTACTTATCTAAATTATAAAATGTAAAAACTATCATTTGTATAACTAAAATTGAATAATTAATTTAAGGTGTAAATTTCTCTAATAATCTAGCCTACCTCACTCTATCTTTCTTGGGTGTGTATTTCTCAAATCTACATTTTATCTATATTTATTTAATTATTGCATGCTCATAATTGTCTCTATTTTCAAAGTTTAAATCTATGATCACTTGAAACAGTGAATGCATGTCAAATTTTCATTAATATTTACTTTCATAAATAACTTAACTTTCATATAAATCGACACGCATTCAATGCATCATTTATTGTAATGCAGGGTCTACTACTTTGCAAATGGCTGGCATATTAGTTGTAATCATTCCCAGTTTAGATATGTTTTGTATTTATTAAATATTAATGAATAATTCCATCAAATTACATTTCTTTGAGAGTCGCCAACGTTCTTTAGTAAATGTTGATAATGTAGGGCCGAGTTAGAAATTTATTTAAGTCTTATCATAATCATTTATACATTATACATGTGTTACATTTTAGAGATGCGATGACCCATTCTGCCATGAAATTTCCGGATTCTTCAGGGTTGAAATTAACCCCAGTCATTCTACACAAGCGAACATAATGGGTGCTCCCGTAGGACTTGACGACATCAGGCAGCCAGCCGGCAAACTGTGACATGGACTGCTTGTCCCTGGTTATGCTTGTGTGACACCTTACTTCATCGGGACGATGGCAGAGACCAGCCTGACATTCTTATAAACTCATTCACAGCATTGCAGTTTCGATATATTGCCATTCCATATCGCCTTTCTAAAACGTACCACATGTTCCTTTACTTAATTTTATTATTCTATATATCACTCCGCCTCTGCATTATCTTCATAATTCACTTTCAAATAAATGTTTGCCTTTAGTCATAAAATAAATATTTTAATTAAATAAATATATGTCCGCCACTACTCTTAAATCTTACTTTAGACTCTTGCATTGCAAAGGTATAAATCCCTCCAGGCATGCATTAGAAATACTTACTTGAGAATTTTAGGTAGCTAGATTATGCCTTCAAATAAATGAATTCCTTTTGTAAACAAATAAATAAATATATTCTTTAAAATATAATCTTGTCGCAAATCCCACTACTGAAGCTTTTAATCCATAAAATATTGTTAATAAATGATCTTATTAAAATGTGTTAATAAATAATTTTAAACTATATGTCTTCAGTTACATTTCATTTATTCAATACCCATTCTATATAATATTTCTTCGAATACATAAATACGAATGTTTAACTAATATTAGTTTGATTATTGGCTAACTCGAAAATAAAATCATGAATCTCTTGCATATCCCTGACCACTGTGCCTAAAGAAATATTTACTAATGTCGCAGCGGATGTGTTGTTTCATGGATTGTATTGTGGAACCGACAAACTATGTTCAAACTCAGTACCACAGGTGGCTTCGCTACCTCAATAGTGCTGCTGTTCTGTGTGGTGGTCGAATTCTGCATTATGTTTACGAGTCACACGTTTTCTGACTGTTACAGCATGTTATACAATAGTTAACTTAATATTTAATATTTTCTTTATGCTAGATGATAATTCCATCCAATTCTATAATGCAATCTTTTAAAATATTTTAAACTTTGTTATTAATTCAAACAAGCAGTGTGTGTGAAAGTATGCATTATACAAGTCACATGGACAATAACTTTGACAGACGATTTTTAATCTATTTCTCTGCCCAGATTTATAAAATTGATACACTTATTATATTTAATAATATAATTATAAAAATTTGGAAAAATAATTTAAAATATAAAATTAAATACAATTCTCACCATCATAAAGTTTATTTTTAAAATATATTATATTAATTTTGATTATTAAATATAATTATAAATTTAAATACTGTATTTATTAACTTATAAGTTTCAGACTATTAAAATTGAACTTTTTAAATATATTTTTAAATATTTATATCTGTGTTATTTAATATGGCCAGCTTTTACAACCATATGCAACAATATTTAAAACTTTACTTAACTACTTTTAAATGATTCACTATAATTTTATATACCACATATTTTCTTTAGCTTCAAATTGTACTTTATAATATAATTAACTTAATACAATTACCATATTAAAAGAACATATTCTAAAATTTAAAATTTTTAGTAATTGACTGAGATGGACTATTACTGACCTATAGAAAAGGGCACAACATATATATATATATATATATGAGTTACATCATTTATTTTTTAAAATAAAATAGAGAAATTACAATTATACCTGGGTCTTGTTTTATGCAGTAGATAGGCTTCTCAGAAAATGCACACAAAAGAAATTGCATAAAAATAAACTTAACTTACATTGAAAAATGGGGAATAGGTTCTGTAATTTTCAGAAATCTGCATAAAAGCAAAGCAACAAGAAAAAATTACTTTAAAATTCCCCTTTAAAAAAATAAGGAAATAAAGTATGACTAATAAAAAATTTCAAATATTTGAAAAAAACTTAATACAAGACAAACTTTTTTTACTTTTTTATTAATTACAGTATTTAATTTTACATTTTTTGTACATATTTTAATCATTACCACTATTTGACAATATGCATTCATTTGTGAACTAGTAAGAAATCAGATTCATGACATGAAGTACAACTAGTGCCACTTTCAGTCTTGTGCTGTGTTAATGGTTTTCTCTTTTTATATTAAAAAAATGGGATCAAAATCAAAACAAAAAGATTATACATTATCATTAGAAAGATTATTTTCAGTTTATAAAATCAATAAAATCTTCATTATTATTTATTTTAAAAATCTAAAAAAATATTTCTGTTAATATCTAACAAAATACATTTTAAAAGTTTACAATTTTTGAATATTTATTGTGATATTTTTATACATATGTATAAATCTATTATTATTATTTACTCATTAGTATAAGTAGGTTATTTATATAGAAGCTAAGATTCTAAATACAGCTTCAGGCCATATTCATGTTAGCTGCTAATATAATGTTATATTTTTGAAAAAAAAATGATTTCAAGTCAAAATAAGTATTAATAATTTAAATTTTTTGATATCTAATAAATATAGTGAAATATGAAAGATATTAAGAAGAAACATGAATCACATAACTTCAAAATTGCATTAAAATAATCTGCATAAAACAGACCCAGGTGTGTATGTCAATATATAATAGTTCGAATAAGAAAAAAAAAGTTAAATAAAAAAAATAAAAAGTACTAATATTGGGGAATAAGTTAAAATGACTAATTATAGATTATCTTTCTTTTCTTTTATGTATTTTTATTTTAACATGTAACTGTTGCAAAAGTACTTTTGTTTAAAAGCACTTTTTAACTAAAGTTTACAATTAATCAAAACAATTTGAACAAGATTAATCATATTCTGGGGATTAAGCCTCCAGATTGCTTAAATAAACAATAAAAAACTAATATTGATGTAATTAAAATGGAAAAATAAAGGAATAAAAAGCATTAATTAAAAAAATAAAGATCAAATGAATTGATAATGTCAGTGAAACTCAAGCAGTTGTGGAGTCAGATTGTATGAAAAGCTGAAATCACTTGTTGTTATTCAGATTATTCAGAGGTTCAGATTGTTTAAGAAGATTATTCAGAGAATATTATTAAGACACTAGTTGACCAGAGAGTTAACTAAGACCAGCCAGCAGCACTAAACAAAATCTACAAGCAGCTAAACAATGAAGTCCAGCATGATGAACCTACCTTTTTACTGTCATGTTAAGAGAGAAATGTGTTTGTTAGACTGACTTGCCTTTTGTTGATGTTTTGAACCTGTCATACCAAATCAATGGGAACAGCCCACACTGTAAAATGTGGAGCAAAAAAGAAGCACCATGAGACAAAAAATATATGCCTACCATGAATCTGATTAGATCAGAAGACAACAATGATCACCCATATGAAAAAACCCAGAAACTGTATAAAATTCTAAGTAAATATATTCACTAATGTCATTAATAAAAATTTTGAATTCTTAATACCAGTATTGAACTTTTAAATTTTCTCTTAAATAGAACTTTTAGATATTATTCAGAAGTGTTCATATTTTGTGTTATTCTTTTACTATTCATTATTATTTATGTTATATTAATTAATAAATGTGCTGTAAAATTATTAGTGACTTTTTACATCTCTCTCAGTTTGATTATGAGTAAATAGACAATTTTATTTAAATATTCTTTGATGCCAATCTCACATTTTTATTTGCTAGTCATGGGTCAAGCACTTGAGACATGTTAAAGTTAACTCTTGGGCATCTAGTCTAGTTGACTAGATGACACCCTAGGGTTTAAAGCCATCATAAATATCCCCATGGGATGTTTCATATTTTATGCAACCAGAGAGTGTTTCTTAGGTCTGGAAAAGTGACTGTCATTTTAATATTTTTATTAAATCTCAGTTTGACTGGGGGGTGTAAATATTAATCATATTTACTTCTCTTGTTGAGTAACAGGGTCAAAAAGTAAAATAATTAATGATAAATTAAGAGCCAGTAATTTAAATTATAAGTGTCAAAAAATAGTAATAAGTAACTGGTAAAGTTTTTGTTTTCAAACTCATAATTTCAAGTACAAACTTTATTTCAAATGTTTAGAAAGTCTGCAAAAGAGGGACTCCCATTACAGTATAGACACAAAAAAATAAACAAACCTGAGAAGAAAAAATAATAAATTTTAGAAAATATATAAAACTAAAAAAAGATTTAACATTGGATGTAAAATAACAGAATCATCAAATGACTTAAAAGAATTTTTGAGAAAAGATATTGTTATAATGACAAACCATTGTATTACATTTTCTGTAGTCGTTTTGCATATTTTCTTTAAATTCACTATTATAACATATATTTTAATTTTCTAATCAGTATAGACTTTAATGCTTTGCATTAGATTTTTAGATTCATTTCACAAAGTTAATGTTATTATTTTTTGGCTCACTATCAGTGTCATAATTAGTTTATTGAGCTATAAAGTTAGTCTTACCATAAAAATACTCTCTCTCTCTTCATATTAATTAGGTGAAATAGTTAAAAATTTTATGTGTTTGTATCCAAGTTCATTTTAAGATACTTATGCTTTCTAATTTTTATTTATCGTATCTTAAGCATTAACTCTTTTGATTTTAACTTTAAAATACTATACCTGATGCTTTAAAGTGCTTTCATTTTAACATTCATCAAGAAAGTGTTCTCATTAATAAAAAGGTGCATGGCATAATGCTTTCAGCTTTATGCTTTTATGTCACAATCTAGGTTTAAGTTCAGTCAGATGGAATTTGCAACTTCACACAGAGCTCATCTGGTAAATCATTAAATATTGTTTTGGTCAATATGTATTAATTTATTTATAGGTGAGAATAAAATAAGTTTTTAAACAATATGGGTAAATACTAAAAAAAGATTTATACATCATGTTTAACCATCACCAATCATTGAATGAAGATATTATTTATTTAAACATAGCCTTTGCTGTTATTACTTTAAAAATGTTTTAAATAATAATAATAATTATCACCATCATCATCACAATAATAATAGTAATAATAATAACAATGATGATGATGATGATAATGATAATAATAACAAAAAAACAACAATAATAATGATGATAATATTAATAATAATAATAATAATAACAACAACAACAACAATAATAATAATAATGTAGCTATAACATTTTTATTATTATTGTTATAACTACATTATTATGCACTTTCCCCATGCAAAAAAATGACCACACACCCAACTCCAGAGAGAATGAGGATTTGAACTCATTACACTAACAATAACTTTTATTCTATTAATATTGCATTTATATTATTGATAATACGTTTTTCTTATTAAAAATCATGTATATGATTAATGCATAGTTTATAACCTATGGACAATCTTTAAACAGACATTTCCACATGCTAAGATGCATTTCAACCAATGAACAATGTGTTACTTAGATCACTCCTGTCTGTAATACCCTTACAAAACTAAACCCTCCCATGTCATATATACGACCATGCATAATTTTTTTTATTGAAAATAAATAATTGCCATCTAAATAAGCATGAATATACAGATTGAATCAATGTAAAAGCTTTCATTCAACCCTCCCATGACTTGAGTACCCCTTATATATAAATATAATTACAGAATATAAATGAATACCATGAAAACAAATCTTGTATATAAAAATGTAAACAATATAAACAAGTTTTATATGCACAAATGTTAACAATGTAAAATTTTACTTTGAATCAATAAAGTTCCATTTTGAAACATCATCATCATCACAACAACAGCAACAACAACAACAATAATAATAATAATAATAATAATAATAATAATAATAATAATAATAATAATAATAATAATAATAATAATAATAATAATAATAATAATAATAATAATAATAATAATAATAATAATAATAATAATAATAATAATAATAATAATAATAGCAGCAGCAGCAGCAAAATCTATTATATGTCTGGTATCTCTGTTTTATTTAAGTTGTCTATAATACTATCTGAATCAGTACATATGTAACACATGGACATAGTTTTCTATTCACTACCAAAATCTTCAAGAAATTAGTATGTCTGTAACACAAGTTCTTATATATGTGATAGCTTGTTTCATACTATGTCATATTCAATACTGTCCCTGCCATCACAAGATCTTGCAAAACTCTTAAAATCATTCTTCTGCTTAATGGTTTTACAACCTCATACTGTTTGAATCATTAGAAATGTCTCAACAACAAATCTTCCAAGTTTAAATAGAAAATTTAATATTAGCCTATTGTCTCATTGTAGGTTTATGTACAAAACACATTGTCACATTTTATATCATAACTTGTGATCCAGAAATGCCAGTGCCTTAAATTTTTTTATGGTGCATAATTAAATTATGCTACTATGTATCATATGTGCTGATTCAGATTTGGTATTTGAGGCAGCATTGAAAAAGAACCAGCATCGTTTCACTGAAATACACAGTGTGAGTGTGATTATTGATGGAATAAACTTTTATTCTACCTGCCTTGATCAGATATATATATATATATATATATTTCAAATCGATCTCTGTATTTCTTCAAAATAATATACGTAACTTTATAAATAAATATTTTAAAATACAGTAATTTCAAATATTTATTTATAAAGTTACATATATATATATATATATATATATATATATATATATATATATATATATATATATATACACACTTTGAAATAAGCTCTACAATCTTTGGTATACCAATGTTAAAAATCAATAATAGCTAGAGCAGTTTATGGCAGGTTACACCATCCTGATTAGCATTTAACAGTTAAAATTAAACAAAAAATCTAATTAAAGTACACTACACTAACGTTCCCATGTGAATGGCCAACTGAATAATTTATGTATATGCATACAATTATATTACTTACTTAATACATTGTTTGAATAATTATATGAATACGCATAAATTATGGAAAGTTGGCCACTCACATGAAACGTTAATGAATGTTTTTTTTTTAAAATTTTTAATTATTAAATACTACTGGGGATGTTGTATATTCTTATAAGCTGCTATAACTATTATTGATTTTTTTTCTATTTAAAGACTGTAGAGTTTATTACAGAGTATTGTGATTGCTCTATTTATTTTATCTGATTTTCGTATATATATATATTGTAACGTTTTTCCTTTTGCTAGGCCACTATATGCCTCAAATTTATATTTGAGTGTGAGTTGATCAAGCTGTCTCAAAAAGAAAAAAGAAAGTTGTATTTCTATTCTAAAAACACAGCTATTTTTCCTGACCAACTTCAGCCTATTAATTGTTAAGAATTGTGCTATTGACAAAATCAACTTTTAATTTTATTTCATATGGGCGCCAGGATTCCTAAGAATCCACTGAAATATGTCGCCAGCACCTCTCGCAAGTTGTAAA
Source organism: Epiperipatus broadwayi (assembly GCA_028023455.1). Classification (NCBI taxonomy): domain Eukaryota; kingdom Metazoa; phylum Onychophora; class Udeonychophora; order Euonychophora; family Peripatidae; genus Epiperipatus; species Epiperipatus broadwayi. Next base: position 4,033,836 of record JAQFVV010000040.1, read on the forward strand.
ACAAAAAAAAATAAAAAGATTTTTATTATATTTTTTTTTTAAAGGGCGGTAATTCTACCGTAATGAGAATTAATGATTTTTACGATTATTAGTCCTGGGAGTATCGAAACATATTGGCAAAGGTAAATTACATTTTTAAATCTTATTTACTAATAGATTTAATAATAAAAAATAATAACCATTATCAATAACGCACAATGAAAAGGTTGATAAAAGTAAAATCTCTTTTATTCTATCAAACTAAAATATAAGTTAAATTACATATTAACTACACAGGAAAGTACACACATGCTAATCCAGATACTGAATCGATTAACAAAACAGTGAGATTAAGCAATTAAAGCGATTTAATAATGTCCCAAGATCTTGTATAAATTTCTTTATTAGAAAGTCTCTTGAATACGAAAAGAAAAGTCTATATCAGGATGGTAGTCTAAGCTTAGATAAATAATTGTTTGCAAACTTTTAAGTCACTATCAGGAAAATTTACTCTTAACTTACCGGTAAGTTCATGTAGGTTTATGGGATCCCAGATCATGAGAATTTCCATTGGTCTCTCCTGCCGGCGTCTTCCATTATTGTTCCGTTCTATAGCTGGAGAAAAGGCACGGTTGTAGTGACCATTTTATTGCAAAAAGCGGTCTTCACAAGTCCCATTTCCATGCTTGCGTGACAGCTTGGTACAGCAAGGGGCATACCTGTGTAGAAGTATATTTCTTGCCACAGGTTATGCTCGTGGAAACCTCCAACTTTCAGAGACGTAACTAGAAGTTAAAGAGAAGACCCAGATTGAAGTTGTCATCTCCTTTTTATATCGCGCTCCATTTTTTGAACTTCTGCGCACTCTTTTGTCTTTTTATCAGCATATAAGATAATAATCTTATACACTCTCTCTTAAATTTAAGTTACAAAGTTCTCTTTTTTTTTAGCATTATTCTTCCATCATTAATTAGCTAAAATATTTTTCTTTAGCTTATACTTTTGGAATTCTTTTTATTTATCTGGATTAGTAATCTGTATGTCATTTATTCTTTCCAATTAGATAAAAAAAAATAAGAATGACAATTTTAACTTTCATTGCACGTTTTAATAAAAATTATACTAATCAAAAAAAAATCTAAA